>WNWK01000387.1:395000-517500 GCA_009830355.1 Cherax destructor
TTAAGGTCCTTAGCATTTTGTATGTGATATGATAAGCAAGTTTTGAGTCTATTGCAGTACTTTACTGTGAGTTTTTAAAGTTATCTTTTGTACACAATTTGCAGATTAGACTGATAACATAGCTAAAAAATAAAGTAGGCATAAGCTATTTGCAGTTTTAATAGGTATTATTTTCTCAAAGAAATTTCAGTGGAAAATTGTATATAGTACAGCATAGTAAAGCTCTTCATGCACATTGAAACTAAATTTAGTTAAAATTTAGTCTGCCTGGAACCAGAATTGTGGGGGCTTAAATTTTCTCTTGTCATGACCACATTACAAGTAACCATTTACTGTATGTTTTTACTGTTCTTGCATGTTTAATATTGTATACCCTGACAAAATACTCAGTCTTGGTCTTCCTGAAGAATTATGGAAAAGGTCTTGTTAGACTAAAATTAAACTTCCTACTTACAGCTAAATTCTTAATCAGATGTTTAAATGATAAAAACAGAGATTAGCTTATAATTATGTTTTCTATAAAAAAAAATTGTGATAACATTTGTAATCAAGAAAGCTATGCATGTATTACGTATATGTACACGTGTGTGTGGTTGTGTGCACACGCAATTGTCTGTGTGGCTGTGTGTGTACTCACCTACTTGTACTTGCCTAATTGTGGTTGCAGGGGTTGATTCATAGCTCTTGGCCCCACCTCTTCACTGGTGTGTGTGTGTGTGTGTGGTTGATTCCATCACCTCATTCCTGCCTGGTTGCAGTGTGTGTGTGTGTGTGTGTGTACTCACCTGATCTTGTAGGTTGTGTTGTGTATACATTTGTGTTGCAGGTGTGTGTGTGTGTGTGTGTTACCATTTTGTCCTAGGCACATGTCAATTAGACACTAGGCCTGTTGTATATGTGCGCATTGTATATGCATGCATGTGTATGTGTGTGCTTGTGTGTGTGTGGGTGTGTTAGTTACCATTTTGTCCTATGCACATGTCAATTTGACACTAGGCCTGTTGTATATGTGCGCGTTGTATATGCGTGTGTGTGTAGTTTTGTGTGTGTGTGTACTCACCTAGTTGTGGTTGCAGAGGTTACGGTGTGTGTGTGTGTGTGTGTGTGTGGGGTTGTGTGTGTGTGTGAGGTTGTGTGTGTGTGTGTGTGTGTGGGGGTTGTGTGAGTGGTTAGGTGCATGTGTTGTTGTGTATATGTGGTTGTGTATATGTGGTTGTGTATGTGGGGTTGTGTATGTGTGGTTGTGTATGTGTGTGGTTGTGTATGTGTGTGGTTGTGTATGTGTGTGGCTGTGTATGTGTGTGATTGTGTTGTGTGTGTGGTTGTGTATGTGTGTGTGTACTCACCTATGTATTTGTGATTACAGGGGTCAAGACATAGCTCCTGGCACTGCCTCTTCACTGATCACTACTAGGTCCTCTCTCTCCTTGCTCCATGAGCTTTATCATACCTCGTATTAAACTGTATGGTTCCTGTCTCCACTACGTCACTTGCCAAACTATTCCACTTCCTGACAACTCTATGACTATGACTAAAGAAATACAGTGGAACCTCGGCTTATGAGTGCCCCACCATGCGAGTTTTTCAAAATACGAGCAGTTGCTCGGTCGATTTTTTGCTTCTGGATACGAGCGAAATTTCAGGATGCGAGCGGGCCTCAAGGGAGGTTCCTTGATGCTGGTGAGGGGCTCTTGATCTTGATCTAGGGAATTGGATCTGTGCTCCAGTTCCCTAAATTAATAATGATAATTATTAAGAATATGTACGTACTAATAAATAATAATAATAAATTATTTTTGGTAAATATTTTTTTTCTCAGTTGTTTGTTGGGCTATCTTATTGAAACTTGGGCAATGTATAATGGAAAGATGCTTCTTAAAGTACACCAAAAATGAAAGAAATTGGACCATAAATAATGGAGTTCACTTCTCAGCCATTAGCCGCCCCTTAGCGGTATATTTTCGTATGGTTTTTATGGTTGTATTCTCGTTTTTTTTGGTCTCATTTGATAGAATGGAAGATATATTACAGAAATAGATATGATTTTGATTGGTTTCACGACGAAAAGTACCTTGAAATTGAGCTCAAAGTAGCAGAAATGTTCGATTCTTTGGCGATGTTCAAGAGTAAACAAATGACGTCACCGTCCAATACCTGTCTGAGTGGCCATTCCAATATGCAAGTCATGAATGGGTTGACATTATTTATAAAATTATTACAATAATGCAGTAGTCTGCATAACAGTAAATCTTCTATTTTTTGTATGAATAAAAATTCCAAATGGTAAGCAAGAGTAATAGTAATAATAATAATACTGTAATACATATAATAATAATATAATAATGAAATAATACGTATAATAATAATACATGTATAATAATAATGTACATAAAGGACTCCAATGGAAATAAGTCACTCTGTCTGACTTTTTGGGTTATCCTAGGTTCTCTACACATATGCTGCTATGTATGATAATGTATGTAAATGTATTTGTGTATACCTGAATAAACTTACTTACTTACTAATAATTATAATAATAAATGGCTTCGAAAGGCCGTCACTAGATGGCAGTGAATACCACAACAATGCAGGAGCGGTTATGGCCGCCTCCACTTGTCACATAATGACATTTTATTCATTCTAGAGTATATATCAGGTTTCTATGTTATTTATATTGTTTATTATGTCATATTAGATGAATTGTGGTAGATAAATAAGCCAAAGAGTTGACACTAGCGAAATATTGAAGTACGTATCTTGTCGTGCCTCCTAAAAGCCAGAATGAATTAATTGCATTTCAATTAATTTAAATGAGGAAAATTGACTCAGCATATGAGCAAATCGAGATACGTATGAGCAAGGTCATGGAAAGGATTAAACTCTTAAGTAGAGGTTCCACTGTACTTCCTAACATCTTTTTTACTCATACGAGTCTTCAATTTCCAATTGTGACCCCTTGATTGTGTGTCCCATCTCTGGAACATCCTGTCTCTGTCCACCTTGTCAATTCCTCGCAGTATTTTGTATGTCGTTATCATGTCTCCCCTAACCCTTTTGTCCTCTAGTGTCATCAGGCTGATTTCCCTTAACCTTTCTTCGTAGGACATTTCCCTTGGCTCTGGAACTAGTCTTGTTGCAAACTTTTGCACCTTCTCTAATTTCTTGACATGCTTGACCAGGTGTGGGTTCCAAACTGGTGCTGCATACTCCAGTATGGGCCTGACGTACATGGTGTACAGAGGCTTGAACAATTCCTTACTGAGGTATCGGAACGCTATTCTCAGGTTTGCCAGGCACCCATATGCTGCAGCAGTTATCTGGTTGATGTGCGCCTCAGGAGATGTGCTCGGTATTATACTCACCCCAAGATCCTTTTCCTTGAATGAGGTTTGCAGTCTTTGGCCACCTAGCCTATACTCTGTCTGTGGTCTTCTTTGCCCTTCCCTGATATTCATGACTTTGCCTTTGGCAGGGTTAAATTCGAGGAGCCAGTTGCTGGACCAAGCTTCCAGCCTGTCCAGGTCTCTTTGTAGTCCTGCCTGATCCTCATCCGATTTAATTCTCCTCATTAACTTCACATCATCTGAAAACAGGGACACTTCTGAGTCTATCCCTTCTGTCATGTCATTCACATATACCAAAAATAGCACTGGTTCTTGGACTGACCCCTGTGGAACCCCCGAGTGTCACAGGCGCCCACTCTGATACGTCATCACGTACCATGACTCGTTGTTGCCTCCCTGTCAGATATTCTCTAATCCATTACAGTGCACTTCCTGTTATATGTGCCTGATCCTCTAGCATTTGCACTAATCTTTTGTGAGGAACTGTGTCGAAGGCCTTCTTGCAGTCCAAGAAAATGCAATCTACCCACCGCTCTCTCTCGTGTCTTACTTCCATTACCTTGTCATAAAACTCCAGTAGGTGTGTGTGTGTGGTTGTGTACGTGTGTGTGGGGGGGATTTTGTGTGTGTACAATATACATTATATATTACACATACACATGGCATATATACCGATAATAATGTCATATATTCATGGTTCCATTGACTTTTTAATTGATCTGATGTTCCTTTCACTTTTCTGATGTTAGCTCATAATTTTTTGTTTTGGTTTTCAGACCAAGTAAAGTTCAGAGTGTAACACTGAGAATATTAGTGTATTATCATGGAAGATAGTGTTTGTGTGTCCTTATGATGTAGGCCTTATGAACAGTATTATTATTATTTACAACACATGGAAAAAATTTTAACAATTAAATTTTTTTTAAAAGCCTTAAATTTTATATTTAATGTTCAATTTTGATAAAAAGCTGTTAAAAATAAAATATGTTCAATTTGTGAGGACCATAATAGTTGAAAATACTGTATATAAATTTTAAGTTATTTGGATCTGTTCATGAAATGAATATACATAGTACTGTAGTTTAATATACAAGTTTGTAAACTTAGAGAAAAGTACTCTGTCAGGCACAAAAATTGCTAATCAAATGCTTCTCATTTTATTTCCTATTTCTGCTGTTGCTGCTCAGAACTAGACTCTCTCTGAGGAATTCTAGAGTTCATCTTAAGATCACTTAAATAAAGATTAACAAAAAAAAAAAATGATGCTGAAAATCGTATTATGTGTAGTTTAGTGGATTTTCTCTATGGACGGGTTAACAACTTTCTAGACAAGTTGTCTGTAATGGGGGTTCTGGCATTTAGCCATCATGAATGATTTCTGAAAAGCCAATTATGTCATTAAAATTACAAGTGATGAACTATTACTTGCAATTTGTATGATAAGACATTTCTGGTGTGTACTAGAAGTTGTTTCAGAAAGCAGTTCTCTTCCTAAGTACTGTGAAACTGTATTTGGATTAGGAAATTATTTTATGTATGTATAAAAAGCACTGTATCTTGTGAAATGAATTTTGTATATTGTATATTACAAATGTTTTTTATTTAGCACTGAAAGGAAAGAAGTTAGGTTGATAAGTAAATCAGAAATGAAAGACATACTCATGCTTTTAAATATAGGACACATTTTGTACACACATTTTGCATAGGTTAAGTGTCACGCTATGAATAGAATGTCAGCTACTTAATTTTCTTGTACTGTCTCTTGTTTCTCTGTGGATGAGTAAGTCTTGTAATCCCTTTTACACACAACCATACATATCACACCATTTTCTGGTCACTTTTACTAATGCAAAATTTTGGAAACTCTTCAACACTGTACTTATTATAAAAGAAAAATTTCACTTAGTCATCCTCTTTAATCTTGTATTTTCTCACTGTTTTTGTTATTTCATAGCCTTTTTGTATATATTTTGTGCCATGGTAGGTTCCTTACATCTCTGTCCCTTATAGCCTGTTTTTTCAACATTTTCAGAGTTCTATGGTATTTGAGATTTTTATTTTCATATTTTAAAATTATGATAGTCACGGCACAATTTCTCTACTTAAAGTTTTCATTCATAATCTGTACAACTTTCAGAATGAGCTATCAAGTATTGCTTCTCTCACCCATTTTCTATCACCGTACCATCCTCTATAAAAGGAAAGCAGTGTAAGCTGTAGTGACTAATGTCACTCTGAATACATGTTGGAATATATATGGTTTTTTTTATTTTATGATCCTTTATTTATTATGTGTATGCTCACAGCTTAGTACAAAACCTGATTTTCAGGCATATACAGCAGAACTTCGTATCCGCTGATTCATTATCCACGGTTTACTGTGGCCGAAAAATAACCCTTAATTTTGCTTAACAATGGCCCCAAAGCACAAAAGTAGTAATGCTGGCAGTTCTTCAAAGCCTAAGAGAAGCCATGAAAAGCATCCCATCAGTGAAAAAGTGCTAATTCTAGACTTATTTTGCCTAATTTATCAATTAAACTTTATCAAAGGTATATATATATATGTAAACGAAAAATGACATACGTATATAGGGTTTGCTACTATCCACAGTAGGTCTTGGAAAAACTGGTAGAGCTAATAATATTTGACTCTTTCAAGGTGGTTCCTTAATGCTGAAGGACTCTTGATCCAAGGAATTGGAACTACCCTCTCCTTCCTCTGAACAAACTGATTGCCGCCACTCCCCTGGCACTGTATGAGGCCTATAGATTAAATGAGCTCTCACTCAAGAATTTAATAATAATGTTGGAGTGGGAGGAAGTTAACATTTATGAAGGGATTCAGGAAAACCGGCAGGCCAGACTTGAGTCCTGGAGATGGGAAGTACAGTGTCTGCACTCTAAAGGAGGGGTGTTAATGTTGCAGTTTTATAACTGTAGTGTAAGCACGCCTCTGGCAAGACAGTGATAGAGTGAATGATGATGAAAATTTCTTTTTCGGGCCACCCTGCCTTGGTGGGAAACGGCCGATGTGTTAATAAAATAATAATAATAATATTATTACAGCCTCTCCTCACTTAACGGCGGAGTTCCGTTCCTAAGATCACGTCACTAAGCAAGGAGCATACTATAGTGGTAGTGGGTTTGTGTCAACCATCTAATATTTTTTTAATGTTACCTTTGCACCATTTATAACATTTTTAGTACAGTGGACCCTCGGTTAACGAATACCCCGGAAATCGTGCAATTATGTAAGTATAATTTTGTAAGTTCTTGTGGAAGTGTATTTTTGGGGGTCTGAAATAGACTAATCTACGTGAAATTTTTCCTTAAGGGAGTAAATTCGTTCGGTAATGGCACTTGAGCAGACTTCAGGAGTGAAGTTTTTACGAAACTCGGGGGTCCACTGTATATTTTTAAAAGTTTATACAGTAGTGTACTGTATATTGTAATAAACAAAATAGAGGAAATCAGCTCTAATATACATTATTTAGGTATGCATACTGGTCAGAGAGCCTGTCATAAGTCTGAGTCATCAGTAAACGAGTACATACATTGCTAAATGAGGAGAGGCTGTACTAACATAAGATTTGAATTTTCCTGCTTCTTATTGAATTCATATTACAGTATTATTGTACTCAAAAACATGTGCTAAATCTGTGTAGGTCACAGAGCAATTGAAATCTACCATGGAAATTTATTCACATGGACACTATCGCCCAAGATCTGTCTTCTTTCTGTGGTGATTACAGCATTTATCATTGCCTTGGACTACAATGACTGGGGCTTGCCTCACCAGGATGACCACAGCTTATGAAGATATATGAAGTCTTACCTTTAAGCATTTGCCATACACGAATATTATATACAGTCTCTCCTCACTTAGGGACGTACTCGTTTACCGATGCCTCGAACTTACAACAGGCTCTCTGACCTATTAATATACAGTACAGTGGACCCCCGGTTTTCGTGATTTTTTCGTTCCAGAATGCTGTTCAAGTGCCATTACCAAACAAATTTATTCCCATAAGAAATAATGAAAAGTAGACTAGTCCTTTTAGACCCCAAAAAATACACTTACAAAGCATTTAAAAAAATACACTTACATAAAAGGGCGAGTTTGGAGCAGGATGAACACCGGGGGTCCACTGTATACCTAAATAATGTATATTAGAGCAGATTTCCTCTATTCTGTTTATTACAATATACAGTACATTACAAGTATTTAAGAATATACCAGAAATGTTATAAATGGTGCAAAGGTGACATTAAAACAATATCAAAGATGGTTGATACAAACCCACTACCATTATAGTATGCTCCCCATTCGACCAGTCGAATATCGTCTTACTGATGCATAGATACGAAATGTTATAAATGAGTGAAGGTGCATGTAAAATATATTTTTATATTATATATATATATATATATATATATATAATTTATATATATATATATATACAGTCTCTCCTCACTTAGCGACATACTCGTTTACCGACGCCTTGGACTTACGACGGGCTCTCTGACCAGTATTCATACCTAAATAATGTATATTAGAACTGATTTCTTTTATTCTGTTTATTCTAATAAACATTTAAAAATATACCAGAAATGTTATAAATGGTGCAAAGATGACATTAAAACAATATCAAAGATGGTTGACACAAACTCACTACCACTGTAGTATGCCCCTCACTTAGCGACGATATTTTTTCGTTCCAGAATGCTGTTCAAGTGCCATTACCAAACGAATTTATCCCCATAAGGAATAATGTAAAATAGACTAGTCCTTTTAGACCCCCAAAAATACACTTACAAAAGCATTTAAAAAAATAAACTTACATAAAAGGGCGAGTTTGGAGACCATTGTAAACCGGGGTACCACTGTACTCCCCTAATTGTGGTTGCAGGGGTCGAGACTCAGCTCCTGGCCCCGCCTCTGCGCTGCCCGCTACTGGGTATCTGCTCTCCCTGCTCCATGAGCTTTATCATACCTCGTCTTAAAACTGTGTATGGTTCCTGCCTCCACTATGTCTTTCTCTAGACTATTCCACTTCCTGACTACTCTGTGGCTGAAGAAATGCTTCCTAACATCCCTCTGACTCATCTGAGTCTTCAGCTTCCAGTTGTGTCCCCTTGTTTCTGTGTTCCCTCTCTGGAACATCCTGTCACTGTCTACCTTGTCGATTCCCTAGTATTTTGTATGTCGTTATCATGTCTCCTCTGACCCTTCTTTCCTCCAGTGTTGTTAGTCCTATTTCCTCAGCCTTTCTTCATAGGACAGACCCTGAGTTGTGGAACTCAGCTTGTCGCAAACCTTTGCACTTTCTCTAGTTTCTTATGTGCTTGACCAGGTGTGGGTTCCAGACTGGTGCTGCATATTCTAGTAAGGGCCTGACGTACACGGTGTACAGTGTCTTAAACGAGTCCTTGTTAAGGTAACGGAACGCTAATCTTAGGTTTGCCAGTCGCCCATATGCTGCCGCAGTTATCTGGTTGATGTGTGCCTCCGGAGAGCGTGCTTGGCGTTATACTCACCCCAAGGTCTTTCTCCTTTTCCGAGGTTTGCTAGCCTTTGTCCGTCCTAGCCTGTACTCTGTCAGCGGTCTTCTTTGCCCTTCTCGATCTTCATGACTTTGCATTTGGTGGGATTGAATTCGAGAAGCCATTTGCTAGACCAGATGTCAAGCTTCCAGGTCTCTTTGAAGTCCTGCTTGGTCCTCCTCCGATGTGATTTTCCTCATTAATTTCACATCATCTGCGAACAGAGACACTTCTGAGTCTATCCCATCTGTCATGTCATTTACATATACCAAGAATAACACTGGTCCTAGGACTGACCCCTGCGGAACGCCGCTCATCACAGGTGCCACTGTGATACCTCATCACGCACCATGACCCGTTGTTGCCTCCTGTGAGGTATTCCTGATCCATTCCAGTGCCCTTCCTGTTATACGTGCTTGTTCTTCCAACTTCTTACTAATCTCATGTGAGGAACTGTGTCGAAGGCCTTCCTGCAGTCCAGGAAAATGCAATCAACCCACCCTTCTCTCTCTTTTCCTTACCTCTGTTACTTTATCATAGAACTCTAGGAGGTTTGTTACACAGGATTTGCCTTCCGGAATCCGTGCTGCCTGGTGTTTATTATCCTGTTCAGCTCGAGGTGCTCCACCATTCTTTTCCTGATGATTTTCTCCATGGACTTTGCACACTATACATGTAAGTGATACTTGATCTATAGTTTAGTGCCTCTTTCTGTCTCCTTTTTAAAGATGGGGACTACGTTGGCCTTCTTCCATACCTCTCAGGTAACTGCCCATTTTAAGGGATGTAATGTTAATATTATGGTAAGTGGCACACTCAGTACCTCAGCTCCTTCCCGAAGAACTCAGGGAGATGATTGTCCGGACTCCTCGCCTTTGAGTGTATCAAGGTCACTGAGTAACTGCTTCACCTCCTCCTCAGTTGTGTGTATGCCCTCTCACTTGAAAACATCCCTTGTTGAGTGGCACCCCATCCTGTCTACCCAGCTGCCTTGCTTCCTCCACTGTGAATACTTCCTTTAAACCTCAGTTGAGCTCCTCACATACCTCTTGATCGTTACTTGTGAGTTCCCATCTTCTCTCCTCAGCCTTATCACCTGGTATTTAACTGTTGTCTTCCTTCTGATGTGACTGTACATCAGTTTCGGGTCGGACTTAACTTTCGATGCTATGTCATTTTCGTACTGTCTTCTGGGCTTCCTCCATACCTGTGCATACTCGTTTCTAGCTCTTCTACTAATCTCTTGTTTACTGGTTCTTTGCCTTTGTACCTTTTCCATTCTTCCTTGGTCTTGCGCTCCGGGGGGCCCCCTTTTTCCAGGCTTTTTCCTTTTTTAACTCCCCCGTTATAAACCGGTTCCTTCTCTTTTTTTCCCGATTCACCTTCACCTTGCTATCCTTTCCCTTTCCTTCCCCTTTACCCAAGATTTTCCCTTTCCCTTTTCCCTTTTAAATTTTCCCACTGTTTCCCTTCCCACCTTTGTTACATTCTCCCAGCTTTAATTTTAAAGGTGTGCCCCCAAGGTTTAGGTTCAAAAAAAACAGGGGGCAGGGTGGGGGAAAAAAAAGGTAGGGGGTGGGGGAGGGGCTCGGGGGTGTGGGAAAAGGGGGGGATAGAATAGAAGGGGGGGGGGGGGAAAAGGGGGGGGGAAAAAAGGGGTTGGTAAAAAGAGAGTAGAGGGAGGGAGAGAGATGGAGGGAGATAGAGGGATAGAGGGAGAGGGAGGGAGAGGGAGGGAGAGGGGGAGTGAGAGGGGTAGGGAGAGGGATAGAGAGAGTAGGGAGAGGGAGGGGGAGATAGGGGGAGGGAGGTATAGAGAGGGGAGATAGCGGGGAGAAGGAGGTATAGAGAGGGGGAGGGAGAGAGAGAGAGAGAGGGATGGTTTGTGTGTGAGGGAGAAAGGGAGGGAGATAGGGGGGAGAGGGAGGTATGGACTACTCTCCTAATGTTATGCTAGAGTTTTGCTGGTACTAATTCTATAACGATTAGAGATACTGAACTAGGCTAAGCAAGCCCAGAAAAGAGATAGAGGGGGAGTGCGTGAGAGAGAGGTGAAGGAAGAGGGAGAGAGGGTATAGAGGGGGAGAGGGTATAGGGGGAGGGAGGGTATAGAGGGGGAGAGGGTATAGGGGGGAGAGAGAGCTAGAAGGAGAGAGATAGGGGAGAGAGATAGAAGGATAGAGAGAGGATAGAGAGAGAGGGAGAGAAGAGAGAGAGAGAGAGAGGAGAGGGGGTGTGTGTGTGGGGAGAAAGGGATGGAGGTAGGGAGAGGGTGTATGGGAGGGTATGTAGGGTCAGAGGGTGACCGTCATGTCAGGTTTCAGCGTTTACGACCACTTGTTGTGAGAACTCCCAGCGTTATTGTAATACTTCAGAGTTAGGAATACTAGCCTAATATTGTGCTAGAAATTTGCTAGGTGTAATTTCAAAAAAGAAAAAATTTGCTAGTTGTAATTCCAAAAAAGAAAAAAGGGTAACACTATTAAACTAGTCTAAGACAAACCTGACTGTTGGTTTATGTGAGTGTGTGCGTGTGTGTGTGCGTGTTTGTTTACCGCTGACTCACCGCGCCTGCGCTCCGCCGCCACGTCTTTGAATTTTCTTCCTACCTTTCTTAGCTACAAAAACTAAAAAGAATATTACTACCCATATTACTGATAAAAATATTATTGCTAATACAAGAACAGCTCGACTACTTCAAGTGTGTGTGTGTGTGTGTGCGCATCTTGGCATCTCGTCCACAGTGCCTACCTAACCTAATTCTAATTCTAGAATGCTACTAACCACTGCTACTAAAAGTTACTACTTATACACTGGTAATAATATTGTTGCTAATACATGAACAACTGTATGGTATACTACTTCTGTATCCTGACTACTTCAAGTGTATGTGTGTGTGGCGTGCGTACACATGTGTACATTTGGTTGGTAGCCCTGCGCCCTAACTTATCTTCCTACCTATGAAATTCTTATGTATTCAGCTCCTCCGAGCAGGGATTTTTCCCACACTTCAGCAACTCAGGGCCAGAAACCTGCAAAACCTGCAAACCACAACTAGGATTTTGTACATTACATCCGATGTCTGCTGGGTCTGTCAGATTGTTGATACTCTCCTGGTGTGGCACCCTGCTGGGTATTGTACCTCTTCGTTTCTTTTCTATTGGGCTCACTTAATGCAGTCACCGTACTGCTCACTGCTTGCCTTGCACTTGATTAAAAATGTTCAACCCAGTTTTGAATAGAATGGGAGTATGACTAAGGCACACCATGAATTTTAGAAAAAATATGCCACAGCCGCAGGATCTTTACCCACCGCACTACAGACTATGAAACTTTTTATGGGGGAGGTCAAATCCCATTCTTTATGTTTACGTAATTATTGTACATCACAATTACACATTCCCATGCCTTTCAAATTTTTACTTGTGTGCATAGCATGCAAATACAGTAATATACTTTGCTTAGTACGGTTTTGAACAGTACAAGTTCAGATACATACATGGTTTATAAATTTAATTAATTTAATAATATAAATTCTATTTAACTCCATTACGTGCCAACATTAGACTGCTGCTATGTACTACTGGACTAGCGCAATGCAAACATCAGTATTGCTTCCGACTCCAAGCAGTGAAGTTGTGTGGTGTTATACAGTACATATGTATACACAATAAGTCAGATGATGATTCAAGCTAAAGCATCAAGTCTCCATTCAATGTTAAAAAAAAAGAAAATGGCAATGAAGAGGAAAGTTTTTTGGTAAGTTGTGGCTGGTTTTACAACTTTAAAAAGTGTAATGTTCAAATTACTGGTCAAATTGCCAGTGCAGACAATGAGGCAGCTGCAAGATTTCCTAATGATCTAATAGAATTGATTGAAGAAAATGGCTTCAAAGATGAGCATATTTTTTAACGTAGATGAAATGGGTTTGTTTTGGAAGATGGTCATGTACTTATATGACAAAAAAAAAAAAAAAATCTTCACAACCAAGATATAAAATCAAAGGCCATTTAACGCTTTTATCAGGTGGGAATGCATCTGGTGACTTTAATTTTTTTTTTTTTTTTATTTTATTTAAAAACTTTAGGAATACATATACAATAAACAGAGCGCCAACAGGCATACAACATAACAAAGCAATTACGTAATATATAATCAACACGTAAACAAAGAACCCGTCATCACATAATAGAAACCTGTGCCACGTACAATTAAACCTTATTAAAGCCTATGCAGGGGCAGATCTACTATGCAAGTAATGAAGATTAAGCTTCAAGGCCCTAATCCTGGAGGGGCCCCAGAAGTTACTTTAGTCCACACTGCTTAAAAAATTTTGGGTCTACTGTATGAGAAGGGATTGCGAAGGGGCCCCCATAACAGTTCAAGCTTCAGGGCCCCAAAAATGTAGGTCCACCAATGCCTATGCTGGTGTATGGGCGGAAAATCCAAGGGCTTTTAAATCTTATTAAAAAATGCTCTTCCTGTTATGTGGCGGTCAAATAAGAAAGCCTGGGTAACGAGACAATCGTTTGAAGAATGGTTTGCAAATTATTTTTTCCCTGCATTTGAACATTATTGCAAAGATAATGACATGGATTTTAAAATTTTGTTATTGGGCAATGCACCAGGTCATCCTACTTCTCTATCTGACTTGAATGAAAATGTAAATGTAATTTTCCTGCCTCTGAAAACATCATTATGGAAGCAAATGGATCAGGGTGTCATTGCTATATTTAAGGCCTATTATTTAAGACGTACCTTTGCGCAAGCCAAAGGTTACAATATCCAAAATGCAACTGAAAACATAAGTGAATCATGGCTTCAATCCAATGACCTCGATGATGCAACACTCATGGAAATACTAGATCAGCAACGTTTATATGAACAGAGGAAAATCAAGAAGAAAATGCTGTGCCCACGAAAAAATTCACACTGGATGAACTATCAGCGTTAATTACGAAAGTAGATGATGCCTGTAATTTCATAATGAATGTGGATCCAAGCATTGAATGAGGCATGTGTTAAAAAAATTATATTTAATGCTATAAAGATATGGTCCAGAGCTGCTTTGGGAATTAGTGTGGAAGGTTACAAAGCCATGGTTTTCTTCTGTAGTGTTTTAAAATCTGAGGTTAGTGTTGAAGGAGGAGGTCCTACTTCTCCAGGAGGAAATTAGGAGGCTGAAGGTTCACCTTGATGGGTTTGGGAATGAGTGTGAGGTGGCTGGAGTGGGTGAGGGGGGGATGAGGCTACCAGCAGTGATGAGCAGTCTGTCACTCGCTGTGAGGTGGCTGAAGGTGGTGAGGCTGAAAAGGCTAGCAGTGAGGTGCAGTCCAGCACCTGCTACAAGTGGCAATTGGTTCCCAGTAATGGGAGGAGCATCAAAATAAGGAAAGTTAAGAGAGATGATTTGAAGGTAGGAAATCGCTTCTCTGTTCTTCAGGATGAGTGTACTCAGTGGTCAGTGAAGGTAAAGGTACTACCTCCCCTGCTAATAGAGGTAAGCGCATTATTGTGGTTGGTGACTCACGGGTAAGATATATGGACCGTGCTTTCTGTAACAGGAATAAGGCGGCAAGACAGTGTGTGTTTTCCTGGAGCTGGTGTTGGTGACATAGTCAACAGGTTGGATAATATGTCAGGTAATGGGAACAAGCCCATTATCTGTCTCAGTGCTGGTGGAAATGACATTGGGAAGTACAGGTCATCTACAGATTTAATTAGGTCTAAGGGAGGGGTCCCAATCATATGTAGCATCTTGCCTAGAAGGGGAATGGGCAATGAATGGATGTCTAGGGCAATTGGTGTAAATTGCTATCTAGACAGATACTGCAAGGAACTTGCAGTCCCATTCATTGACAACTGGGACAACTTTTATGGCAAACATATGTATGCAAGAGATGGGGTACATCTCTCTGGGGCAGGGGTTTACCTGGAGTTTACCTGGAGAGGGTTTCGGGAGTCAACACCCCCGCGACTCAGTCTGAGACTAGGCCTCGTGGTGGATCAGGGTCTGATCAACCAGGCTGTTACTGCTGGTCGCACACAAACTGACATACAAACCACACAGCCCGGCTGGTCAGGTACTGACTTTAGGTGCCTGTCCAGCACCTTCTTGAAGACAGCCAGGGGTCTACTGGTAAATTCCCTTACGTATGCTGGGAGGCAGTTGAACAGTCTTAGGCCCCGGACACTTACTGTGTTGTCTCTCAGTGTACTCGTGGCGCCCCTGCTTTTCACTGGGGGAATGTTGCATCTCCTGCCGAGTCTTTTGCTTTCATAGGGAGTGATTTTCGTGTGCAAGTTTGGTACTAATCCCTCTAGGATTTTCCAAGTGTATATTATCATGTATCTCTCTCGCCTGCATTTCAGGGAATACAAATCAAGGGTCTTCAACCGTTCCCAGTAATTTAGGTGCCTTATTGTACTTATGTGTGCCGTGAAAGTTCTCTGTACACTCTCCAGGTCAGCAATTTCGCCTGCCTTGAAGGGGGAAGTTAGTGTACAGCAGTATTCCAGCCTAGAGAGAACAAGTGATTTGAAGAGAATCATCATGGGCTTGGCATCCCTAGTTTTGAAGGTTCTCATTATCCATTCTATCATTTTCCTAGCAGATGCGGTAGATACATTGTTGTGGTCTTTGAAGGCGAGATCCTCTGACATTATCACCCCCAGGTCCTTCACATTACTTTTTTATTCTATTGTATTGTTAGAATTTGTCGTATACCTTGATACAGTTTTAATTTCCTCAAGTTTTCCATAGCTGAGTAGTTGAAATTTCTCTTCATTGAACTTCATATTGTTTTGAGTGGAGCATTTGAAGATTTGGTTGATGTCTGCTTGGAGTCTTGCGGTGTCTTCGATAGAGGTCACTGCCATGGCAATCCGGGTGTCATCGCAAAGACACGGAGCTATGGTTTACATCTGTCAGATATGAGGATGAGGAATAGAATGGGAGCGAGTACTGTGCCTTGTGGAACAGAGCTTTTCACCGTAGCTGCCTCAGACTTTACTCTGTTTACTATTACTCTTTGTGTTCTATTTGTCAGGAAATTATAGATCCATCTACCAACTTTTCCTGTTATTCCTTTATCACGCATTTTGTGCGCTATTACACCATGGTCACACTTGTCGAAAGCTTTTGCAAAGTCTGTGTATACTACACCTGTATTTTTTTTATCCTCTACAGCATCCAGGACCTTGTCATAGTGTTCAGGCAGGAGCGACCTGCTCTAAACCCGTGTTGCCCTGGGTTGTGTAATTGATGGGTATCTAGATGGTTGGCGATCTTGCTTCTTAGAACCCTTTCGAAGATTTTTATATGGGATGTTAGTGCTATCGGTCTATAGTACTTTGCAATTGCTTTACTGCCACCTTTGTAGAGTGGGACTATGTCTGTTGTTTTTAGTGAGTGTGGGATGACCCCTGTGTCCATGCTCCCTCTCCATAGAATGCTGAAGGCACGCGACAGGGGCTTCTTGCAGTTCTTGATGAACACGGAGTTCCATAAGTGTAGGCTTAGGGTAGAGTGCATGGGCATGCCATTGATTGCCTTTTTAAAGTCTTGTGGTGTTAGGATAATATCCGAGATTTTTGAGATGACCAAATTTTGGGTCTCGTTCATAAAGAATTCATTTGGATTGTCGACCCTTAGTCTGGGCAGCGACTCGCTGAACACTGAGTCGTATTGGGACTTTAGTATCTCACTTATTTCTTGGCTGTCATCTGTATATGTCCCATCTCGCCTAAGCAGGGGTCTAATACTGGATGTTGTTTTTTCCTTAGATTTGGCATAAGAGAAGAAGTATTTTGTTTTTGTTTTTTCAATTTTCTTTACGGCTTTTAGCTCTTTCTGAGATTCTCATCTCCTGTAAGATTCCTTCAGCTTAAGTTCGATATTTGCAATTTCATTGACCAGTGCCTCCCATTGTATTTCAGATGTATTGGCCCCTCTCAGCAGCTCTGAATTTTTGTCTTCGTCTGTATAAGGAACGTCTCTCTCTTTCTAGTTTACATCTTCTCTTTCTTTTTCTTAATGGAATGTGCCTCAAGAACCACAGAGTTTATTTTTTCTAGGCAAAGATTCAGATCCGTGTTGTTTAGGATATCTTCCCAGCTTGTTTCATTTAGGACATGGTTGACTTGTTCCCATTGTATGTTTTTGTTATTGAAATTGAATTTGGAATACACCCTCATCACTGATCACATTTTGCTGGTCAGGAGCCCTGTGCATACATGTCTGTACCTCTATTATGCTGTGATCTGAGTGTTTGTCTTTGATACGGTTATATTACGTATCACATGGTCGTTTTTAGTGTAGATGAGGTCCAGTGTAGTAGCATTTGCCAACTCAACAGCTTATGTTCTGAATAGGGAAATCAGATCAAACAAAAATGATCCTAAATGGATAAACAATAGATTAAAACATCTCACTGGTCAAAAGAGAGGCATATAGAGGCAAATCAAAAGAGGAGAGGGGCAGTTAAGAAATCAGTTAGAGAGAAATAAAGTTGCAAGGGAATCAGAGACTAACCCAAAAGGATTCTTTCAGGCATACAGAAGTAAGAGTAGGGACAAGATAGGCCCACTCAAACGTTACTCGGGTCAGCTCACCAACAGTGATAAGGAAATGTGTAGAATTTTTAACACTTCCTCTCAGTTTTTACACAGGAAGATACTAGCGATATTCCAGAAATAATAAATTATGTAGAACATGACGATAATAAACTATGCATAATTAGGGTCACAAGTGACATGGTCCTTAGACCATTTGGCACGGTGCCAAATAAGCGGAAAATGGCAAAGGTGATAACTATTTTCAAAGCAGGTGACAGGTCCTTTGCTTCCAACTATAAGCTTAACCTCCATAGTGGGAAAATTTATGGAATCAATAATTGCCGAGGCAATTCATAGCCTTCTTGAAAAGCATAAATTGATCAACAAATCTCAGTACGGTTTTACAAAAGGGCTTTCCTGCCTTACCAATCTAACTTTTTTCATTAAGGTATTTAAGGAGGTAGATCATGGTAATGAATATGATATTGTGTATATGGACTTCAGTAAGGCTTTTGATATAGTCCCACATCAGAGACTATTGAGGAAAATTAAGGCTCAAGGAATAGGAGAATTTTTTTCCTGGATAGAGGCATGGTTGACAGATAGGCAGCAGAGAGTTTGCATAAATGGGGAGAAATCAGAGTGGGGAAGCATCATGAGCGGTGTTCCACAGGGGTCATTGTTGGGCCCCTTGTTATTCACAATCTACATAAGCGACATAGATGAGGGAACAAATAGCGACATAAGCAAGTTTGCCGATGACACCAAAATAAGCCGTTGAATTCATTCTGACAAGGACATTAGAACACTCCAGGAAGATTTGAATAGACTGATGAAGTGGTCGGAGAAGTGGCAGATGCAGTTTAATACAGACAAATGCAAAGTTCTAAATATTGGACAGGAAAATAACCATGCCACATATAAACTAAATAATGTAGATCTTAATATTACTGATTGCGAAAAGGATTTGGAAGTTCTGGTTAGCAGTAATCTAAAACCAAGGCAACAGTGCATAAGTGTTCGCAATAGAGCGAACAGAATCCTTGGCTTCATATCAAGAAGCATAAATAATAGGAGTCCTCAGGTTGTTCAACTCTATATATCTTTGGATAGGCCTTGTTTAGATTATGCTGCACAGTTTTGGTCACCGTATTACAGAATGGATAGAAATGCACTGGAAAATGTACAAAGGAGGATGACAAAGTTGATCCCCTGTATCAGAAATCTTCCCTATGAGGATAGACTGAGGGCCCTGAATCTTCACTCTCTAGAAAGGCATAGAATTAGGGGGATATGATTGTTACCACGAACGAGTGGTATTTAATCAATAACAACACTGCGACTAGCCAGGGGATCGAACACGTGTTGTTTTAACCCGCCTCATGGTGAGCGAAAATTCCACAACACTAACCCACGAGACCATACAATCCTACGATGGTGTGGATGCCTCGGAGCTAATTTCATTTTATTCCCCATTTGGTGTACTAGCCTCCACAAGCAGTATATATCGTATTCTAACCACGAACGAGTGATATTTAATCAATAACAACACTGACTAGCTGGGGGATCGAACCCGTGTTGTTTTAGCCTGCATCATGGTGAGCGAAAAGTAGAATGAAATTAGCTCTGAGGCACCGTACACCATCGTATGTCTCATGAAATCGTAATGACACGATTGCAAACAAACCATACTCTCTGACCTCGGGTTTGAACCCCACCCGTGGTATGGTTTGTTTATCATCGTATGTCCTCGGTATAACACCTAGCTCGGTAGGGGGCGTGATTCTTGTACGATTGTATGGTCCCATGGGTTAGCGTGTCGTGGAATTTTCGCTCACCATGAGGCGGACTAAAACAACACGGGTTCGATCCCCCAGCTAGTCGCAGTGTTGTTATTGATTAAATACCACTCATTCTTGGTTACAACACGATATATACTGCTTGTGGAGGCTAGTACACCAAACGGGGAATAGAATGAAATTATGCTCTGAGGCACTCACACCATTGTATGTTCTCGGATCACGGTACAACACCTAGCTCTGCTGGGTGCACGATACTTGTAGGATTGTATGGTCCCTTGGATTAGAGCGTCGTGGAATTTTTTATCACCATGAGGCGGGCTAAAACAACATGGGTTCGATCCCCCGCTAGTCGCAGTGTTATTGAGGTGTGTAAATGGAAAACAAGAATAAATAAAGGGGATGTAAATAGCGTGCTAAAAATATATAGCCAAGACAAGACTCACAGCAATGGTTTTAAGTTGGAAAAATTCAGATTCAGGAAGGATATAGGAAAGCACTGGTTTGGTAATAGAGTTGTGGATGAGTGGAACTCCCAAGAACCGTCATAGAAGCTAAAACGTTGTGTAGTTTTAAAAATAGATTAGATAAATACATGAGTGGGTGTGAGTTTGACCTGACTAGCTTGTGCTACTACGTCTGATGCCGTGCTCCTTCCGTAGGTGAATGTGACCTGACCTGACTAGGTTGGGTCATTGGCTTAAGCTGGTAGGAGACTTGGACTTGCCTCGCATGGGCCAGTAGGCCTGCTGCAGTGTTCTTTCTTATGTTCTTATAAAAAGCAAAAAAACTGTGCAAACTACGTTGTTCAATTATTTTTCAAAATAAAAATGACCTTTTTCTTTACTGTATGTATGACACATTGTTTATTTACAACTGTAATAAAAATCTTTATACTGGTTTTTTTCATCACGTCAGCTGTCTTCCACCGTGGCAGGGTGACCCCAAAAAGAAAACACTTTCACCATCATTCACACATAATTACCGTCTTTGCAGAGGTGCCCAGATACAATTGCTCAGCTGCCACTCCAAACATCCAATATACCAAACCCTTCCTTTAAAGTGCACCTCAATGTTTTAATGTCTTTATTTGCAAGTGTGTGCAAAAGTTTTGTGTGCATCGACTTGTACTAAGCAAACAGTTAGTTTAGGTTTTAGTTTAATATCTTTATTATGCACCCCATACCCATCCTGTGGCGGTAGTCAAACGATTACAGAGGCACACAATGGGTCCAGGGACTGGGCCCCAAAGTTTTGATAGCTGAACAAGGTACAAAGGTAACTAAGCAAACAGCTAAATATGTTTTGTGATCCAACGCATTTAATCATATTGTTGGAATGCATTACATTAAAACATACTATAATAATACCTTGATCAGTAGGGTATTGCATAGTAGGTCATTTATTTGACACGTATTAACTGTAGTATGAAAGGTATTGTTGTATGTAAGAGACAACACAATAAGTGTCAGGGGCCCAAGACTGTTCAACTGCCTCGAAGCATACATAAGGGGGATTACCAATAGACCCCTGGTCGTCGTCAAGAAGGCACTGGACTGGCACCTAAAGTCAGTACCTGATCAGCCGGGCTGTGGTTTGTGCATCGGTCTGCATGCAGCCAGCAGTAACAGCCTGGTTGATTAGACCCTGATCCACCACGAGGCCTGGTCACAGACTGGGCGGCGGGGGCGTTGATCCCCGAAACCCTCTCCAGGTATATAGCAGTATTTTTCACAATGGTATTTAAGGCACACAAATGTTATGGGCACATTAAAAACTACATAATGTACATTTAACTTAGTACAGTACAGAATTCTTTATCCAAAATCCGGAAACCTCCAAAACCCTAAAGATTTTCGAGTGTTGACATGATGAGCCACAAATGGATAATTCAACACAAAATGCAGTAGACTATCCTCCATCTGTTTAGCCGAGACAGACCACACACATGAGAATTCATACAGGTCATGAGCGTATATTTACCGACTCATAGGCATATGAGTATTAGCAGAGACAGATGAGCTTTATATTTGTACTAGCGCCAGTTTGTTGTCAGCAGCAACTGTCCCTGATTACCACGTTTTGTGCTCTTGTATGAAGATATTGTTGAAAAAGTCAAAAAGGCTTATGGGTAATAGCGAAAAGAAAAAGAGGAAGCATTATGTTTATCAAAGACAAGTTGTCGGAAAAACTTGAGCGGTGTATGCGAGGCATCTGAGGAGTCTGGCGTTGGAACAACCACTATCTACCACCTAAAGAAACAAGGATAAATTGTTGAAGTTCTTTGCTAAAAGTGATGAACGGAAGTTAATGAAAAATAGAAGAAGAAAAACTGCGCAGAGAAAAATGAAGATCTCGATCGTGTATTGATGGAGTGGATTCGTTAGCGTCGGAATGATCATGTTCCGCTTAACGCAATGCTGTAGATGAATGGTTCAGAGAACCGACCAGTTGGTAAATTAAACACATATGCATCACTTGAGTATCTTTATTGAGGAAACGTTTCGCCACACAGTGGCTTCATCAGTCCATACAAAGAGAATCGTGAAGAACAGGAGGAGTTTGAGGTGGTCAGTCCCTCAACCTTGAGTCGATGTTGTCAGTCCATCAATCTTGAACATATGCTGTATTCTGTTCAAGATTGATGGACTGACAATCATCGACTCAAGGTGAGGACTGACCACCTCAAACTCCTGTTCTTCACGATTCTCCTTTGTATTGGACTGATGAAGCCACTGTGTGGCGAAACGTTTCCTCAATAAAGATACCCAAGTGTTGCATATGTGTCTAATTTACAAACTTAACGGAATGCTGATCATGAGACAAGCAAAAATCTATAATGACACACTGAATATTGAAGGTAATTGATTATTCAACAGGCTGGTTACGAAAATTTAAGAAAAGGCACGGCATTAAATATTTAAGGATTAGTGCATGAAGCAGCAGATAAATTCACTGATGTGTCTGCCAAGATTGTTGTCGATGAAAAATCTAACGGCGTAGTCTGGACCTGCATTTATCTTCGTTTTGTAAGCAGTGTCCATTATTTTATATACCTGTACAGAACAGTACCGTGTTTAGACTTGGGTCTCATCCCCAAGCTGTCCCATTTTATAGATGCAAATATATAAATATTCCAAAATCCGAATTTCGAAACATTTCCGGTCCCAAGCATTTCGGATAAAGAATTCTTAACTGTATAACCCAATAAAGTTAAACAATTCCCAACCGTATAACCCAGTAAAGTCAAACAATGTGATTTATTTCCATTGGGATCTGTTTTAACAGTCATTTACCTACCACAGCGGTATTTATACAGTTGCTGAACATATTGGTGATTGATAATGAAGTTTGAAAAAGTTCTTAAACAAGAAAGTTAGGTAGTGAAGTTATAACATCACTGCGATGCAGCATGTTGTTGCTGCTGCTCTGAGGCCACACAGTTCATGTCATGCTGAGCGCTGTTTTCTGACTGGTGCTCATCTCTCGGCCATTACTCGACCTAGGAAATAATTTCTCCTATACCATGTGCTGTTACTTCATCAGTCTCCTGTGTGGAACTTTATCAAAGGCATTACTGAAAGCTTAATACATATTTTATTATTTATCTCTGTCTACTGCCTCGAATACCTTAGTAGAAAAATTAGAAAATTCGCAAGGCATAAATACATACCTTTGTAAAACCGTATTGAGATTCATTGTTCAAATTATGTCTTTCAAGGTGGCTTTGAGTTGCATCTGGAATTATTTATTCCATCAACTTTTCCACAAATGAGGCTTGGCTGATTGGGCTATATTTTTATATGTTGATGAATTAAAATTTTCTGACTGCCCTTCACTATTTCTATTCCATAAATTGAAGAAGAAGGGAGTGGACTCATAGGCTTAGGAGATACCATTCTCAGGTCTCGCAGCAACAGTAACAAGTCTAGTTATTATGACACCTTTACATTACCTAACGAAATAAGAACTGTCTCGTGAAGGATTTACCATTGTTCACCGATAAGACTGATAGCAGATGGCATATCATGGCAGGGATGAAGTCGGGGAGATAGTGTGAATGCGGAACCTTTATCAGCTATGTCCTTATCAGACAGCCAGCTAGTGAGGAGGCAACAGCTGGTGCAGACGGAACAATGGTACAACACCACTGAATATACCAACTCGTTCAACTTAACACGAGGAGCTTTTGATAGTGATCCTACAACAGTGATTAATTTTTCTGAAGAACTGCCTTGGAATATATGGTTTGTGAGATTCCTTATTTGTATTTGCGAGTAAGTTTCATAAACATTTAAGAAGAGCTATCATCTCCCTTTCTCTGTATACTCGAGTAATTGAGGTTGAAGGGGTCGAGTCTCAGCTCGTGGCCTCGCATTTCCACTGGCTACTACTGGGTTCACTATCCTGGCTGTGCGAGTCCTAACATACCGATTTTTCAAACTATGCATTAATCCCGCCTCTACCACTTTGTAGTTTAGGCCATTCCACTTCCTGACCACTCAAAGGCTTAATAAGTATTTACTTACATCCCTGTGACTCGTCTGTATTCTTAACCTTTAGCTGTGATTTCGTGTACCCGAGACCCGCCTCTCAGACTTGCCCTGCCCACCCTATCAATTCCAAACCACCTCAACCCCTCTTCAGCCGTCTGGATAATACTTTTAGTAACCCCGCACCTTCTAATCTCCAAGTTACGATTTTTTTGCATATTTACATCACACATTACCCTCAGACACATTTCCACTGTCTCCAGTCTCCTTGCTGCAACATTCACAATGCTTCACACCTATATAAGAGTGCTGGTATGATTACACACTCATACATTCCCCTTTTTGCCTCCATGGATAATTTTGTCTCCACAAATGCCTCAATGGACAACCCACCTTTTTCTCCTTGCCTATACTGTTTCACCTTGTGAAGGAGGAGGAGGAGGAGGAGGAGGAGGAGGAGGAGGGAGGGAGGGAGGGAGGAAGGAAGGGAGGGAGGGAGGGAGGAGGAGGAGGAGGAGGAGGAGGAAGGGTGGGAGGGAGGGAGGGAGGGAGGGAGGAGGAGGAGGAGGAGGAGGAGGGAGGGAAGGAGAGAGGAGAGAAAGAGAGGGAAGGAGAGAGGAGAGAAAGAGAGAGGAGGGAAGGAGAGAAAGAGAGAGGAAGGAGGGAGGGGGTGGGTAGTTGTAAATAAAACAAAATAGACCATTTTCACGAACACTTCCGTTAATGGAGTCACCACAGCTTATCAGACACCAGTGGTGACTTTTTTTGTGGTGATAAATTTCACATACGCTAGTCTTTAGTCATACGATGACTATCACTGGTGCCGTTAATGTCCTCCTGAGCGACAACGTTGACTTTCATCGTTGTTCCCATGTAAGGCACAAGCCTCGTGAAGATCTCTGAATCTGCGGTGAACTCTTTCCTGTATTCCTTGTGTCCTACCATATCTTCCCTCCATTTTCCTGCCTTATCTGCTCTTGGTTTGTCAGTTACCTCTTGATGTGGCTGTGCAGACGTTGAGGTTCACACTTTGCATAGGTTGATATATCAGTTTCAAAATGCCTTTGAGCATTCTTTACAATAAGGAACTCATTCTTAGTTCTGCTTATACCTATTTTCCCATGTTTCATATGATTTTCCACCAGTCTGTCTCTGTCTCTCTCGCCAGCATCAGTGCTTCATGGCTTCCTAGGCCTCATCATACTTTAATGTGTGTATGGATTATGCCTGCACCAGTTTCTCATCTACCACATTCCACTTGTTTACCACTCTCAAACCAAACTAAAAAAAACAGTATTTCCTTAAAACCATGACTCATCTGCGTTATTAGTTTCCATTTACGTCTCCTTGCCGCTCTCTCTCGCGTGTCAGTCTGTTCTTATTCGCTCTATCAAATCCTCTGATTATTTTGCACATTGTAATCATAACTCCCCTTATGTTTCTCTTTTATAAGGCGAGTAGGTTACGTTCCTTAGTCTTTAAGCATGGCTCAATTTCCTTAGCTCTGGGACTAGATTTGTTGCAAACCTCTGGACTTTTGTATGAGAAGGTGGGTTGCTTTAATGGAGTGGGTAGAAAAGGGGTTTACCTGGAGACCTGGAGAGGGTTTCGGGGGTCAAACCCCCCGCGGCTCGGTCTGAGACAAGACCAGGGTGGAAGAAGGCAAAACGTGCAACGCGATTCAAACACACAAGCTCGTCTAGAAGCAGTGACACAGACCACAGTGATCTATCCGAACGTTTTTTTCTTTTTTATTTCTTTGGTAAATAAACATACTTTACAAAATGAAAAATAACTCGCATATAGGGTAGTGAAAATATTATTGCATGATACCATCTAAGTTAGCTGCATGATGATATATGTTCCCTTCTATCCACCCAGTTAAAAATAAACCTCTCTAACTCCAGAGTTTGCAACAAATTTAGTCCCAGAACTAAGAGTATTAAACCATGCTTACACTAAAATAAAATAAAAAAATTTATTGCCTCTTATAGACAAATTTTCCAACTTAGAAAGCCACTGAAAGTTCCTCTAACTATACAGTATTTCCCACCAACAGATGGCAGAGGAGCAAAAATGGGTGCTGGAGGGCATCATAGTGGGCTTGGTGCATATCAAAACACCCACAGAGAATTTTGACAAAGTCATCAAGAATCAAATTGCTCGAGCTGCCTACAGGTATGGTAGTAGTGGTGAGCAGCAGGCTGCATCCTTCACCATACCATACTTCGTCATGTTCATCATTTTCTCTCACTCTGGACAACCTATCTTGCAACAGTTAGCCATACCTCCCATGAATCATAAATTTCCTTAGTTTATGTACTTACTTAAGCCTTTCGTTTACCCACTTGCATTTTACCTTCTCCTTCCTCCTACTCTAGCTAATGTTAAATAATGGCCAAACATATCAGATGCTCCTCAAACCTTTTCAACATTTACGAGTCTACCCATCAACTTATCTACTAATACAAAGTCAAGCAGACTACTCTTCTTCCTAACTCCTATTATTATTTCAGTATTCCGTTTGTTTCAGGAAAGTCCAGCAAGCATGCATGGAGGCAGTGAGTGAGGAAGGTCATCCAGTATGGGATGCAGACTATGACCACCACCTGGGAGCCACAGACACTACACACTACGGCAAGCCCTGCATTATCACCTTGCAAGATGACACACTCACGTAAGAGCCTTCTTTAGAGCACAAGATCACAGCTGCCACTGAACTCTGAGATTCATAAAATAGGTGTTGCTACCCCTAATGGAAATAAGCCACATTGCTTAGCTTTCTCGGTTTACCCCGGATTAATACAAATAAAAAAATTGTTCGTCTAAGGTTTGTCAGCCACAAGCTGTCCAGGAATCCTTTAATCTACTTTTGTAATTGCAACAGGGTGCAGGAGGGAGAAAGTAATGTGCTGGTGGTGAGCCTGGAGTGTGTGAGTGTAGCCATGACAGCCCCAGGGGACCTGTGTCGCTTGGTGCTTGTGGCAGCTCCTAAACAGCACGCCTTCACTCTGGATCCTCATGCCCACAACCTCGTCCTCGTCCTCACCGTCTCCTCCCTGCTGCTCCTTGGAAAATTTCTGAATGCCATGTGTATCCTTAATCCCAAGCTCAGGTGAGTCTCTTGAAATGATCATGCAGACGTAAAAAATTTGCTAATCATTACATTCGACCGTTCTTTAGTAATTTTTCCATTTTTCCTATTATGAAATGTTAAACGTTAAAGTACATAATATTTAATAAATAAAAGTTATAGAATACTTACAGTTGACGAATGCTTGCATTTCTAGACAAAATAATACACTTTGCTTCAGTTCTACTGGTGGTTTCTCAGATGCCCTGGTGCTGATGATTCTTCTAGTGTGCCGCCACCCAAGCCACTGCGAGCCTCCCAAAGAAAAAAATCCCGAGGTTGTCCTTCTGAGGAGCCTCAGCAGCCGTCAAAAGATGAACCCCCTAAACTAACTCGTAAACTCTCTCAAATTTTCCGAGATAACATGACAAGAACTCCGTTTTCGAACTCAGCGCAAGACCCGGGGTCGAACTCCCTGCCTCTGGACCAGAGTTCCAACACACCGGCGCAAGAAGATGGGAAGAGCTGTCCCGAAGAAGTGTCACCAAATTCGAATGGACATTATCCTCTTAGAGGGCAGCTGAGTAAAACGCGAGCTCAGGACTGCAACTCGGGATATTACGATGAGGTGCCGTCAGGACCACCAAGAAAGGTATCGGAAGCAGAATCGGAAGGAGCCGAAGAACTTGCCCAAAATGTTGAACAAAGTGATTAGCAATATGATCAAAGTAGTGTTGAACAATCTGACCATAAGCTCAATAAAAGTGTTTAAAGAGCATGAGAGTGAAGATATAAATTATAATTATTGAATAAAAGTCAGTATTTGGGAAAATTCACAGTTAACCTATCCATTGGAAATGAAAACTGGACTAAGTTTCCATCTGTCCTCACGTGAGAAAATAAAAGAAAGAAAAGGCCAGGATATTTCAATTCCAATTTATGGGTTTGTCGTGACTATTGACGCCAGTACAAAACATTTATCCATAAAATTCAACAGAAATATCTGCTTCGGTTTTTATTAATGTTTCAAAGTTGCACAGTGATCCAGAGATTATACAGCAACAGAGGTGATGACACAGTTATTAAAAATACAACATAAGATCAGGACGAAGCTTCATTAATCGCTTTCCTAAATATCGGTAGACTGTCCCTTAAAAGTTGAAGGGAAAGAGATGCCTTCATGATACTGAGGAATCTTATTTCAATGATTTTAAACTACAATTCCCTTCTTTGGATCATTTCCCAAAAACTGTACGGGAAATAATAATAATAATAATAATAATAATAATAATAATAATAATAATAATCGTTATATTGGATGCCCTGCTATTCTTGCATTACTAAATGTTTCTGATTGCTAATTGCTTATATGCTTAAACATGTGCATTTAACTGCATATTATGACCCTGCCTTTAAGGGCTCTTGATCTATGGAATTCGAGCTTTTTCCTTCCTTTCTATTCCTCGGGAGCTGTATGACCCCTACGAGTTTAACACTTCCCATGAATATAATATATCCTCCTAATACTAATAATTACAATATGGATTGGGCATAATATTTTGATCTCCGCCACATAATTATGGCATAATAAGGGTGCTGTAATTCAGTTCTTTGTGTCGTTTGTACATGTATATACAGCTGTATCTATATTTATATACATAGTTAATATACTGTATGTAGTTTTAAATTTTCCCCTTAGCACTGTATTTAGAGGAACAAGTGTATACATACGCAGGTGTATATACCATGCACCAGTTTTAACACGGTAGAACCATTGGAAGTTCTATTGGTAATCCCCCTTATGTATGCTGGGAGGCAGTTAAACAGTCTTGGACCCCTGACACTTATTGTGTTGTCTCTCAACGTGCTAGTGACACCCCTGCTTTTCATTGGGGGATGTTACATCGCCTGCCGAGTCTTTTGCTTTCGTAGGAAGTGACTCTCGTGTGCAAGTTTGGTAATAATCCCTCTAGAATTTTCCAAGTGTATATAATAATGTATCTCTCCCGCCTGCGTTCTAGGGAGTACAGGTTTAGGAACTTCAAGCGTTCCCAGTAATTGAGGTGGTTTATCGCAGTTATGCGTGCCGTGAAGGTTCTCTGCACATTTTCTAGGGCAGCAATTTCACCTGCCTTGAAAGGTGCAGTTAGTGTGCAGCAATATTCCAGCCTAGATAGAACAAGCTACCTGAAAAGTGTCAACATAGGCTTGGCATCCCTGGTTGTGAAGGTTCTCATTATCCATCCTGTCATTTTTCTAGAAGATGCGATTGCTACAGTGTTATGGTCCTTGAAGGTGAGATCCTCTGACATGATCACTCCCAGGTCTTTGACATTAGTTTTTCGCTCTATTGTGTGGTTGGAATTTGTTTTATACTCCGATGAGATTTTAATTTCCTCACGTTTTCCATATCTGAGTAATTGAAATTTCTCATAACTGAACTTCATATTGTTTTCTGCAGCCCATTTAAAGATTTGGTTGTCTGCTTGGAGTCTTGCATTGTCTTCAATGGTGGACACTGTCATGCAGATTCGGGTGTCATCTGCAAAGGAAGACACAGCACTGTGGCTTATATCCCTGTCTATGTCCCGATATTTTTATCGGCCACTATTACAGTACATAAGAACATAAGAAAGAAGGAATACTGCAGCAGGCCTACTGGCCCATGCGAGGCAGGTCAATGCCTTGACCTAGTCAGGTCAGTCACATTCACTTAAGGGAGGAGCACCGCATCTGACGTAGTAGCACAAGCTAGTCAGGTCCAACTCGCACCCACCCACACCCACTCATGTATTTATCCAACCTATTTTTAAAAAGTACACAACGTCTTAGCTTCTATGACGGTACTCGGGAGTTTGTTCTACTCATCCACAACTCATTACAAAACCAGTGCTTTCCTATATCCTTCCTGAATCTGATTTTTTCAAATTTAAAACCATTGCTGCGAGTCCTGTCTATGCTAGATATTTTTAGCACGCTATTTACATCCCCTTTATTAATTCCAGTTTTCCATTTATACACCTCATTCATATCCCAAACATTTCTACGCCTTTCTAGAGAGTGCAGATTCAGGGCCCTCAGTCTATCCTCATAGGGAAGATTTCTGATACATGGGATAAACTTTGTCATCCTCCTTTGTACGTTTTCCAGAGCATTTATATCCATTCTGTAATACGGTGACTAAAACTGTGCAGCATAATCTAAATGAGGCCTAACCAAGGATATATAGAGTTGAAGAACAACCTGAGGACTTCTATTATTTATACTTCTTGATATGAAGCCAAGGATTCTGTTAGCTTTATTGTGAACACTTATGCACTGTTGTCTTTGTTTCAGATTACTGCTAACCAGAACTCCTAAATCCTTTTCGCAATCCGTAATATTAAGATCTACATTATTTAGTTTATATGTGGCATGGTTATTGTCCTGTCCAACATTTGGAACTTTGCATATGTCTATATTAAACGGCATCTGCCACTTCTCCGACCACTGCATCAGTCTTTTCAAATCATCCTGGAGTGCTCTAATTTCCTCATTAGAATGAATTGGACGGCCTATTTTGGTGTCATCAGCAAATTTGTTTATGTCGCTATTTAATCCCTCATCTATGTCGTTTATGTAAATTGTGAACAACAAGGGGCCCAACACCGACCCTGTGGAACTCCGCTTGTGATGTGCCCCCATTCTGATTTCTCCCCATCTATGCAAACTCTCTACTGCCTATTTGTCAACCATGCCTCTACCCAGGAAAAAAATTCCCTCCTATTCCGTGTGCCTTAAGTTTTCTCAACAACCTCTGATGTGGAACTCTCGAAAGCCTTACTGAAGTCCATATACACAATACTATCATATTCAATACCATAATCTACCTCCTCAAATACCTTAGTGAAGAAAGTTAGTAAATTCCTAAGACAGGAACGCCCCTTTGTAAAACCGTGCTGAAATTCATTAATCAATTTATGCCTTTCAAGATGGCTACGAATTGCTTCAGCAATTATTGATTCCATAAATTTACCAACTATGGAGGTAAGATAAGGTCTATAGCTCGAAGCTAAGGATCTGTCACCTGCCTTGTAGATAGGTATTACATTTGTCATTTTCCACTTGACTGGCACTATGCCAGTTTGTAGTGATATATTGAAAAGATTAGCCAAAGGTATGTTAAGTTCCTCTTTACATTCCTTTAAAACCCTCGCAAACAGTTCATCACGGCCTGGGGATTTGTTAGGTCTTAATTTCTCTATTTATCTGAGGACCATGTCACAGTAGTGTACAAATTAATTGGGGGAGGAGTAAATTTTGTGATTGTCTAATAATGACGTCTCGGGCTTAATGTAGTTTGGATTCTTGTCTTTTCAGAAGAGTTTGCTATCGACTTCTGGCAACCATCCAGCTGTGTTAGGTAAAAGGACAAGTGCAATATGATATTTTTTATGGTAACGTTTCGCCTTCCAGGAGCTTTGTTAAGCGTAACAAAGCACCTGGAGGGCGAAACTTTGCCACAATAAAATGTCATATTAGTTGTACTTGTGTCCTTTTACCTAGCATATTGTCGGTAATTCTAGCAACATTCATACATCCAGCTGTGGTGTTACCTGAGACTCTCGTTAGTGTTACAACAGTTGTTATTCTATAAGGCTATTCCTGCAAGCGTGCTCCATGAGTGAATGTTTTGTAAAATTCTCCCCTTCAATTCATGATTACTGCTGAAATTCATGATGGATGTTACACCTAGGAAGCGGGCAAGTAGTGTAGCTCTTAGAAAACATGCTGATTTGAGTCTCAGACAGATCGCCGAAAATGTTAGCCTGGCGAAGTCAACTGTTGCTCGGATTCTGAAGAGAGCTGACGACACTGGTGATTGTGGAGCGCTGCGTCAAGGAAGATGTGGAAGAAAACTCAAGACAACACCTCACGATGACAAGGTTATCATAAGAAATAATATGAAGGATCCCAAGATAGAAAAACAAATACCTACAGATATTTACACCAGCTTCAGCTGGTGTAAAGGTTGGTTCTTGAACTGTTCGATGAAGGCTCCTTGAAGTTGGTAGAACTGCCAGAAAGCCTGTAAAGAAACAATTATTGACTGCTGATATGAAGGAAAACGGCTACGGTGGGCACTCCAGATGAATGGAGAAAATTTATACTTTCAGATGAGGAGCATTTTGAAGTACAAGAGTACAGATCAGTGGTAATGAGACGGAGCAAAGGAGAAACTCTTCGGAATACACATTCAACAAGCGCCAAAACACCCACCTAAGATGTTTTGGGGTAGTTTTACCGCACAAGACCATGGACGGCTTGTTATTGTTGAGGGAACGTTGAAGAGTGACAAATACAAGGCAATCCTGGCAACTCATTTGTTTTTCATTGTGGATAGAGACTTTCCTGCTAGAGAAGGCATTTTCCAGCAGTATCTTGCTCTACATTCTTCGAAGAGGGTGAGGATAAGCGTTCTAAATTGGCCTGGAAACTCTAACCTCAACCAAACTGAGAATTTAAGGGCAATAACCAAACGAAGGATTGCGAAACAGGACTGTTTAACTATGAATCTAACTGCTGTTGTTATCAGGACCTGATACCTGGAGTGTACCTGGAGAGGGTTTCGGGGGTCAACGCAACCGCGGCGCGGTCTGTGACCAGGCCTCTATGGTGGATCAAGGCCTGATCAACCAGGCTGTTACTGTTGGCCGCACGCAACCCGACGTACGAACCACAGCTCGGCTGGTCAGGTACTGACTTAAGGTGCCTGTCCAGTGCCTTCTTGAAGACAGCCAGGGGTCTACTGGTAATCCCCTTTATGTATGCTGGGAGGCAGTTGATACCACGACGAAGAACTTGCCAAAATGTGTTAAACATTGGTCGATTCTATGCCAAAGTGTGTAGCAATGCTTATAAGCAAAGGGTAGTCATATCTCTTATTAAATTATCTATCATATCATTGCCGTGTATCTTTTAAATAAACATTAATTTTCCAAATGTCTTATTTCATCACTGTCCCAATTAGCATGCACACTACTGTATTTAGAGAAACATTCGTGAACTCACCAGTTCGTATTATCCTCGTACCTTCACGTTTTTTTCTTTGTGCTTCCACCGCCTTGCTTGTCTATATACATTTTAGGAGAACCATTAAAATTTTCCACACCTACTGTTGCTGATAAAATACGTGAAATCAATGTCATGATAAGACTGAGCTGCTCCCTGGTGATCAAAACAAAGTCTCTGAAGAATTACTAGAACATAATTTACAGGACAAGTGAATCAAGATGTAATCAAATAACAGCCACACAAAAAATATTTGGACTATATAAACTGTATCATGTTAGAAAACAGCATTTCTCGCCATCCTGGCAGATAACAGATTTTGATATCACTATGCCTGCCTATCCTCCCAAGGAACTAATCAAACACAATTCTCAACTTTGATTACTTTCTCAAAACAATGCTCTGGAACACATACACGACCTTAGAGCCAAGAATACTATCACAAAGACTATGATGATGGCTCTCTTAACCCTGACTGGGAGGGCGAAAAATGCTGTTACTGTAAACCGGCCTGATGGTACATTAGAATTAATAACTGGGCTTCTACTTTACAAACTGGGTTGTTAAGCCATATTTGTTGTTCTCAAGCTTGTGGAAACTACGACCCCACACAGTGTAATTCTGACTCTCTCATGGAGAGTATACCTGTAGAGGGTTTCGGGGGTCAACACCCCCGCGGCCCGGTCTGAGACCAGGCCTCGTGGTGAATCAGGGTCTGATCAACCAGGCTGTTACTGCTGGCCGCACGTAAACCACCGTACGAACCACAGCCTGGCTGATCAGGTACTGACTTTAGGTGCCTGTCCAGCTCCTTGAAGACAGTCAGAGGTCTATTGGTAATCCTTCTTATGTATGCTGGGAGGCAGTTGAACAGTCTTGGGCCTCTGAAACTTATTGTGTTGTCTCTTAGCGTACTCGTGGCGCCCCTGCTTTTCATTGGGGGAATGTTGCATCTCCTGCCGAATCTTTTTATTTCGTATTGAGTGATTTTCGTGTGTAAGTTTGGTACTAATCCCTCTAAGATTTTCTAAGTGAATATTATCACGTATTTTTCTCGCCTGCGATCCAGGGAATACAAATCAAGCGACTTCAACCGTTGCCAGTAATTTAGGTGCTAATATCGTACTTTTGTGTACCGTGAAAGTTCTCTGTACACTCTCCAGGTCAGCAATTTCGCCAGCCTTGAAGGAGGCAGTTAGTGTACAGCAGTATTCAAGCCTAGAGAAAACAAGCGATTTGAAGAGAATCATCATAGGCTTGGGGTCCCGTGGTTTTGAAGGTTCTCATTATCCATCCTATCAGCCTCATCCATTCTATCCATTCTCATTACCTGCCCCGGTGGCCTCGGGTGCTCCGGTGGCCTGGTGGCTAAAGCTCTCGCTTCACACATGGAAGGCCGGGGTTCGATTCCCGGTGGGGTGGAAACATTTCGGCGTGTTTCCTTACACCTGTTGTCATGTTCACCTAGCAACAAATAGGTACCTGTGTGTTAGTCGACTGGTGTGGGTCGCATCCTGGGGGACAAGATTGAGGACCCCAATGGAAATAAGACAACAGTCCTCGATGACGCATTGACTTTCTTGGGTTATCCTAGGTGGCTGACCCTCCGGGGTTAAAAATTCGAAGAAAATCTTATCTTATCTTAGACCTGAATTAAGCTAGGCACAGATGTACACAAATTGTTAAGGGATTAAAGTTAAGCTTTTGTGGATTCCCTCTCACATAAGCCTCCAGGAGCATGACAAGATTGACGAATTAGCTAAATAAGCATTAAAGAGAATGTTGAGTATAACAACAACTATATGAAGTAATTGTTAATTATAAAACGGCTACTATTCTTTTGTAGTGATGTAACAATGCTCAATGCTCAGTGGGGGTCTTCCAAAGACCCATCGTGACCTCTAAGCCTTTTTTTTTTTTGAGCTACCGCTTATAGAATAAGCATGGAATGCTAAATAAACTTGCCACTCAGGCAGCACAACTAAACACCAAGAGGTAAGTATATGGAGAACACTATTAACGGAATTCATGACCGGGTCTTCAATGAACCGTATAAAAATATATTAAGGACTTACATTGTAAAAAAAAAAAAAAAATAAAGAAAACGCGATTTTCAAGAATTTCTCGGTTGTATTATATTTCAAATTCTCTACAATTCTAAAAGATTTATTTTTAAATAAGAATTTGCATAGTTCCTCAGCTCTCACACTGAGGGTCCAGGGACCGATCCCGGCACGGGTGAAACGTTGAGCATTTTCCTTACACCTGCTCTTCCCTGTTCACCTAGCAGTAAGCAGGTACCTGGGTATTAGAGACTGCTGTGGTCGCATCCTGAGGGAAGATTAACCTAAGTTGCCCAAATGCTCTGCATAACCAGGGTCATTCTATATAGTGTTCCAATGATGTCGGCTACGTCAATATCAGTTGTATCATCTACTTGTAGAAATAAAGATTATTATTATTATAGCACAATTTTATAGTGCCCACAGTAGGCGGTCTGGTCTCAAACATTTTCATCACAGCCATAAAGAATGAATATGGAAAAGAACTAAAAAATATGTAATGAATGAAGCTGCAAAAAAGTACAGCGTTTTCGTGTATTATTAAAATATTAAGTTTTTAAAAAATATAAATTTGTGTTAATTTTATCATCAATGATATCACATGTAACATAACACAGGGAATTTTCCTTACACCGGGGCCAGGAGCTGAGAATCGACCCCTGCAACCACAATTAGGCGAGTACAGGGGCACCCATGCAGATAAGTAAAGTAAATTTTATTTCATTGCAATTTTACATAGATATTTGTAGTTACAATCATAAACTGAAGTGCAAGGAGAGCCACTGACATGCCATGGTGAAGTGCAAGGAGAGCCACTGACATGCCATGGTGAAGTGCAAGGAGAGTCACTGACATGTCATGGCATTAGGGGCAGCTTAATCTAATGACTTATAGACTATGTACATAATATTAGAGAAATTGATTGAGATTTTTCTAGTTATATATTTGATTTCAAATTACAATATGATGATATTACACTGTTAAAATTACAATATGATGATATTACATTGTAACAAGTGTTTAGGAGGATGGTAATATAAAATTGAGATTATCTTAAGGAAAATAACATTGAGCATTTTTTAAAGTAATTTATAATATGAGTATTTAGTTTAGGGTGAGTAGGGGGTTACATAATAGTAACATATTAGTATTATTATTATTATAATCAAATAGAAGCGCTAAACCACAGGGAACATATTAGTAAAAATTGAAATTATCTTATAGGAAAATAATATTGAGCATTTTTGAAAGTAGTTTACAGGGTGTATTTAGTTTAGGGTGAGTAGGTGGTTTTTGAGAAGAGTCTTAAATTGATTTTCAGACAAGGTTATCTTAGTATTTACTGGTAATGAATTCCAGATTCTGGGGCCCTTTATGTGCATAGAATTTTTACATAGGTTGATATGGACTCGGGGTATATCAAAAAGTGATCTGTGTCTTGTGCTGTGGTCATGGGTCCTATTAAAGTTGGTGAGGAGAATTTTGAGCGGAGGGTTTATATTACAGTGTAGAGTTTTATGTATGTAGTAGGCACAAGAATAAGTGTGAATGTTCTTTACGGTGAGTAGTTTTAGACTTTTGAATATTGGTGGAGTATGCTGTCTAGAGTGGGAATTTGTTATCATTCTGACTGCAGCCTTTTGCTGGGTTGAGTGGTCTGAGGTGATTTAATGTTGTTGATCCCCATGCACAGATTCCATAGGTGAGATAAGGGTAGATAAGTGAATGATATAGTGCAAGGAGAGCTGTTTGAGGCACATAATAGCGTATCTTTGATAATATACCTACTGTCTTTGAGATTTTCTTGGAAATTTGTTGTGTGTGTGTTTGGAATTTAAGGCTACTGTCAAGGTAGATTCCTAGGAATTTTCCCTCTGAGTCTTGTGATGGGTGAACCATTGAGCGTTATGTTAAGTGGAACATTTGCGGCTTTGTTTCCAAACTGTATGAAGTAGGTCTTGTCAGTATTGAGAGTAAGCTTGTTAGTCGTCATCCATGTAGATATTTTCTGTAATTCGGCATTAACAGTGTTGGCCAGTATGACTGGATTTGGGTGAGAAAAGACATATGTTGTGTCATCTGCAAATAATATGGGTTTGAGTAGTTGTGATGCATTCGGTAGGTCATTTATGTAAATGAGGAATAGGAGTGGCCCCAGGACACTTCCTTGAGGGACTCAGACTGTAATTTGTTGTGTGGAAGAGTTCGCTCCATTTGTGTACACGTATTGGCTTCTGTTGCTAAGGTATGACTTTAGGTAGTTGAGTGGGTGCCCCCCTTATACCATAGTGTGCTAATTTTGTGAGTAGTAAATCATGGTCGACTGTATCAAAAGCTTTGCGTAGATCAATGAAGATTCCCAGTGGGACTTCGTTCTTCTCAAGTGCGGTGTATATTAACTCTAGCATGTGTATAATAGCATCGTTTGTGCTCTTGTTGGTCCTGAATCCAAACTGACAGGGGTTGAGTACATTTTGTGAGACGAGGTAAGAATAGATCTGTCTATGAATTATTTTTTCGAAGATTTTAGAAAGCAGTGGTAAATTAGAAATTGGTCTATAATTATTCAAGTCTGTTTGATCACCTTTGTGGATCGGGGTGACCCTAGCTATTTTGAGAATTGATGGGAAGGTAGAGGCTTCAATGGATTTATTGAATAGTGTTGCTATAATTGGTGACAGTACCTGTGAAGCTTTTTTGTACATAAAAGGTGGTAAGCTGTTTGTCTCAGTTCTTGACAGTTCTTGACTTTATTATCTTATCCTAGGTTAAATTCTACTTGATTTACTTCATTAAACTATTGTAAAAGTTCAAAATTAATTTTATCTGCTCGAAATGGCTTGCATAACTAAGTGCTTTACCACGTGGTATGAAAAACTAGTCATTCAATCTCTTATACAATATACCTTACAATATTTGCTTATTATCTACTGATTAAACACCCTCCATCCGGAGAGACCACAGCAAGACGTCCGCACGGGACAGAAGAAAGAAGATGAGCGACTCCCTCCATCCGGGAGGCCAACGCCGGGTCACCATCTGGAAAAGACCCGGACCGGGACAAGACCGGCGAACCTACTACAGATATTGATTAAAAAAAGTTTTGTTATGTCCGTTTTCTGTCACAAAACTGTAATAGAAAACAAACAAGAGAACAGAAGGCAAACTATTAAACATTTCGTCCAGGGTCAGTGCGCTTTTGTTTAGGCTTCAGGTACATACAGTAAATATATTTTTTTACATTGATCTTGACAGCCCATACACGTTATGGGCCCATAAAAAGTACAGTGTAGATTCAACCTAGCAACACTCAATAGAGTCAAACAATGTGACTATTCCACCGGGGTCTCTTGTTAATTCAATTAGGCATATATGTATATGCAATAAGATCACAGTAAACAGGTGATATAAAAATATGCAAAACAATCACTGTTAAAAAATAATGAACTTACAAGCGCTTTCGTGATTTCTCACAACAGGTCCTCAATAAGATACCCAAGTGTTGCACATGTGTCTTAATTTATCAACACATCTGTTCTCTGAACCATTTATCTACGTTCTTTGATAGCTGCAAGAACCCCAATGGAAATAAGTCACTGACTTTTTTGGGTTATCCTAGGCTGCTATGTATGATAATCTATGTAACTGTATTTGTGTATACCTGAATAAACTTGCTTACTTGTAACAGAACTCACAGACATAACAAAAGACACAAAAACCTCTTCGATACCCCCCCCCCCCCCGAGTCTGACTCAACCTGTGTAAGAACTCAATGTGCATAAAATGCCCTAAAATCTGGAGGGCCTTGCCTGAAGTCTCTAGTAAGTTTATTCAGGCCTTCCTAGGTGCTAGTTATGGAGGCCTTCCTAGGTGCTAGTTATGGAGGTCTTCCTAGGTGCTAGTTATGGAGGCCTTCCTAGGTGCTAGTTATGGAGGCCTTCCTAGGTGCTAGTTATGGAGGCCTTCCTAGGTGCTAGTTATGGAGGCCTTCCTAGGTGCTAGTTATGCAGGCCTTCCTAGGTGCTAGTTATGCAGGCCTTCCTAGGTGCTAGTTATGGACGCCTTCCTAGGTGCTAGTTATGGACGCCTTCCTAGGTGCGAGTTATGGAGGCCTTCCTAGGTGCTAGTTATGGACCCCTTCCTAGGTGCTAGTTATGGACGTCTTCCTAGGTGCTAGTTATGGACGTCTTCCTAGGAGCTAGTTATGGACGCCTTCCTAGGAGCTAGTTATGGACGCCTTCCTAGGTGCTAGTTATGGAGGCCTTAGATACTAGTTACGTAGGAAAACATTAATCCAAGAACATCTGTGTATGTCCTCAGGGATTTACACGAGACCAGAGATCATGTGTATCAGGTGTAAAGTAGGAGCAGCACAGTGAGAGGCAGGATGCCTATACTCTGTTGGAGGATGGAAGTTATTGTGGGGTGGTAGTCTTCACTTACGGAGGAAGGGGGAGAAAGTTAGTGTGATGAGTCGGGGTCGCCATTCCCAGCCAGTGGAGGTGACTGGGAGAGGGGGTCGCCACTCAAGACAGGTGGGGGGGTCACTGTGATGTAATCGAGAGTAGTCACTCTGAATGGCTAGGCTTAGTGTGTTATGGTGGGTCTGTGGGGTGGGGGCGTCACTCCGGATGGGTGGAGGGGTCAGTGTGAGGTGGTGGGGTGACAATTATGAATCATCATCATGAATTATGGGTAATGGGGGAACTGTCGCGGGATTACACGCTTGTTCCGACACTCCACCCATCAGGCTGAAATAATGAGAGAATTTTTTTCATATTGCCTCAATGGCTGCGAACGACCGACCAGTATGACGACTGGAAGGTGAATCTCACTATAATTGTACTGGTAACAGCAGCAGTGGTGGTGGTCATCATGTGGTGGTGGTCATCATGTGGTGGTGGTCATCATGTGGTGGTGGTCATCATGTGGTGGTGGTCATCATGTGGTGGTGGTCATCATCATGTGGTGGTGGTCATCATGATGTGGTGGTGGTCATCATGATGTGGTGGTGGTCATCATCATGTGGTGGTGGTCATCATCATGTGGTGTTCATGATCATGTTGTGTTCATGGTTATATTGTGATGATTGTGTTCATCACAATATAACCATGGATTATAATTTAATATTTACATTAATGTTGTTGTTAGATTATTGAATGATTGTATCATTGGATGAACGGATGATTGAAACTATTACTGGATGATAAAGTTGGATTATTTAATGATTGAAGGATTGGCTTACTATCTGAATTACATCCACCAGCAAGTATTATAAAAGATTTCTTTGGTCCCATCTTAGCGAGAGTTGGGTAGCAGGACTAGGGGGGGGGGCTGACCAACTAATGTTGTCGGTCCCACCTAAGAGGGGAAGGATGGGGGATTGAGGGGGAGGAGGTAGGTGTATATAGTGTGGGTGAGGCTGGCCCACCATATAAAATGCCCCCCCCCCGGGCCCTTCGTCAACCATAAATAATGATAAATAATATTAATCTTTATTCTACAAGTACATGATACAACTATTACAGACTTAGCTGACATCAATGGCATATCATATAGAAAGCCCCTGGTTATGCAGAGCATTTCTGGCAACTTAGGTTAATCCAGTTCCCCAGGATGCGACCCATAAGTCTACTAACATCCAGGTACCTACTTATTGCTAGGTGAACAGGGGCAGCAGGTGTAAGGAAACATGCCCAACGTTTCACCCGTGCCGGGATCGATCCCGGACCCTCAATGTGTGAGCTGAGGACTCTTATTAACCAAGCCACGAGCACCTGCTCAACTCCATCAACGTGGGTGTCTCACATACGGTTTGCAGCAAATTTATCAGTTAGGTTAGGTCTGGTTGTCCTTCATCCATAAAAAAAAATATAACATCACAACGAAAAAAAAAAAAGGCAGTCAAAAAGTCTTGAGGAGCGAACAGAGAATTGGTAGCCACTGAGCATAGTAGACATTACTGTCATATTTTCGCTGTTTAAAACGTGTCTTTATCAGTCATCCATTTCATTGTCTTTACAACAGTGAAATGTTGTTTGTGATTCAAGAGGACGGTCGATATTAATGGTACACCTCCCCCCCCACTAACAATGGGGCGGTAAGAACAAGTCATAGTGTGCAGAATAACCACTGTGAAAAAAGTGAAATACCAAGCGCTTTCGTGACTTCTCACATTATCAAGGAACTATAAAGTTCCTTGATAATGTGAGAAGTCACGAAATAGCTTGGAATTTCACTATTTTTTCACAGTGGTTATTCTGCATATTGTGATATCGCCTGTTTACTGTGATCTTATTGCAGCAAGTCATAGTGCATATGCAATACACTGAGGTGTGTTTCTCTGCTTATAGTTTACTTTAGTTCCTATTTTAGGGATTAAAGTATTCTTGACTGGTGGTGAAGATGTTATGTGCAACCTTAATAACCCTAGTGCAGTCGATAGACTTTAAACCCCGCTAACCAACAAACCAAGTCATCTGCAAACACAAGCTACAAATAATTTTTGTATATAGTAATGGAGAACTGTGAATATTCTAAAATTTATTGCAATTATTATAATCAAAACCAAGCGCTAAACCCACCAGGGTCAAATATATTGTAAACAAAATATTACAAAACACATTGCACACAATGGAGAATAAGTCCACAACAATATTTTTTTTATATGTTGTTTTGCTTAAAAATTTGACTACTTACATCTGCCACTAAGGATAAAGATACAGATCGGCAATACTTTAGAACAATAAGAAAAGAGAGAGAGAGAGAGAGAGAGAGAGAGAGAGAGAGGAGAGAGACGAGAGAGACAGAGAGAGAGACAGAGAGAGAGAGAGAGAGAGAGAGAGAGAGAGAGAAGAGAGACAGAGAAGAGAAACAGAGAGAGAAGAGAGAGAGAGAGACAGAGACAGAGAGAGCAGAGAAGAGACAGAGAGAGCAGAGAGACAGACAGAGACAGAGAGAGAAGAGAGAAGACAGAGAGAGAGAAGAGACAGAGACAGAGAGAGACAGAGAGAGAGACAGAGAGAGACAGAAGAGAGACAGAGACAGAGAGAGACAGAGAGAAGAGAGACAGGAGAGAGAGAGACAGAGACAGAGAGAGACAGACAGAGGAGAGAGAGAGAGAAAGAAAAGAGACAGACAGACAGAAGAGAGACAGAGAGAGAAAGACAAGAGACAGACAGACAGAGAGAGAGCAGAGAGAGAAAGACAAGAGACAGACAGACAGAGAGAGAGACAGAGAGAGAAAGACAAGAGACAGACAGACGAGAGAGAGACAGAAGAGAGAGACAGAGAGAGACAGACAGAGAGAGACAGAGAGAGAAAGACAAGAGACAGACAGACAGAGAGAGAGACAGAGAGAGAAAGACAAGAGACAGACAGACAGAGAGAGAGACAGAGAGAGAAAGACAAGAGACAGACAGACAGACAGAGAGAGAGAGAGAGAGAATCCTATAAGATAGGAAAGGACAATGCCTAGGTTTTAATAATAGTATTATTAGTTAAAGCGCTAAACCCGAAAGGGTCATCCAATAATTATTATTATTATTATTATAATCAAATAGAAGCGCTAAACCAAAGGGTCATCCAAGGCTCAGTTTTAATGACTTTAACACTGAAGACGGGGGCACCGCTAGCAAAACTCTCCCTCCTCCTTTTAAACTACCATGTAAATAAAAACATAAAAAGACTCACCAGGTGCCGCCTCCTCCCCATCTTTCTCCGTTCGGCGCTTCGACTCCGAGCACACCATCAGCACCGTTTCTTGCACAGACTGGGTATTAGCAGCGGAGAATAAGGTAGAGCTCATAATACAAGCGTGCAGACACACCCTTCCTCCCTCAGCACCACAACACTACTGTGTCTCAGGGTACTCTCTCCTCCCAACACACACAACTGTCTTGTACTTCGAATATTCCATTGTATGTGAAGAGACGATTCACCAAGATAAGTTTTTTTTTTTAATAGTTATTGAACTGCTTGGACTTTACACGATGATAATTGCAATTTATATTTATTTATACTCTTTAAATCGGCAGGAGTCAGAAGAAGTAAGTCTTAATGAAGGAATTGGGACAATATTTTCCTATGCTCCAGTGAACATAATGTTCGAATTATGAAATTATTTTTTGAACACTGGCTTCATAACAACTTCTGGACACTAATTCACACTTGATAAAAAGGAAATAATACACTAATCAGTAGACATTACATAGCCCCAGCACGTTACAAGTTTTTTATCAATAATACAGAAAATTTTCTAAAAACGTCTAAGTTTCGGGACAATTAGACTTGTGTATTTAGATATTCACTCAATACAGGAAGATTTACATTAATTTTTGGACATTATCTAGACACACCACGTCACACGTGAGCGTATTTATCAGTGCAAAACAATTTTTTTATTTATTTAACGAAATCTAATTTTGAGACAATTAGGCTGTACATTTAGGCATTTACTTCACGCCACGAGTCATTATATACTTACTATCAACTACATCAATCATTATTTTAGAAATCAATCTTGTCAATCAGATACTGGAGTTTTTTGTATATAAAGGAAACTTCTCCATCAAACTCTTCTCCACTAATTAATTTCACAAAGAAAACAAATTATTATTATTTTAATAATAATAATTATTACTAATATCGTGGAAGCGCTAAACTCATAGGGCTCATACGGCGCCTGGGGAATTGGGAGATAATCGGGTTCGATCCAGGAATAGCGTAGCTCCGGTTCCTCGGATCGAGCCTTGAAGGTGATAGGATATATAAAGTCGGTGCGTAGTCAGATTAATTCATTTATTATGTTTTTTTTTTTTTTGTGTGTACACTGACCACATATATATAAACTTGTAAGCTACGTAATGCCACCAGGAAGTATTATATTCAAGGGGAAGCGCTAGACCCGTAGGGGTCACACAGCGCCCTGGAATTGGAAGGGGGGATGGGGGAAGGTTAACCTGATTTGATCCGAGGAAGGGGATGGTTGCTCCTATTGCTTGGATCGAGAGGCTTCCCTTGATGAAGTGTTGTGTTGTTTAGTGCGGAGAGCAAGCAGAGCCACCTAGACGAGTGAAACGTGCACTAAATGACAGGTGCAGTGGGTACCTTTACTAACGACAACGTTTCGCCCTCACAGTGGTGGACTTCATACACACAGTGGTGGGCTTCATACACACAGTGGTGGGCTTCATACACACAGTGGTGGGCTTCATACACACAGTGGTGGGCTTCATACACACAGTGGTGGACTTCATACACACAGTGGTGGGCTTCATACACACAGTGGTGGGCTTCATACACACAGTGGTGGGCTTCATACACACAGTGGTGGGCTTCATACACACAGTGGTGGGCTTCATACACACAGTGGTGGGCTTCATACACACAGTGGTGGGCTTCATACACACAGTGGTGGGCTTCATACACACAGTGGTGGGCTTCATACACACAGTGGTGGACTTCATACACACAGTGGTGGGCTTCATACACACAGTGGTGGGCTTCATACACACAGTGGTGGGCTTCATACACACAGTGGTGGGCTTCATACACACAGTGGTGGGCTTCATACACACAGTGGTGGGCTTCATACACACAGTGGTGGGCTTCATACACACAGTGGTGGGCTTCATACACACAGTGGTGGGCTTCATACACACAGTGGTGGGCTTCATACACACAGTGGTGGGCTTCATACACACAGTGGTGGGACTTCATACACACAGTGGTGGGCTTCATACACACAGTGGTGGGCTTCATACACACAGTGGTGGGCTTCATACACACAGTGGTGGGCTTCATACACACAGTGGTGGGCTTCATACACACAGTGGTGGGCTTCATACACACAGTGGTGGGCTTCATACACACAGTGGTGGGCTTCATACACACAGTGGTGGGCTTCATACACACAGTGGTGGGCTTCATACACACAGTGGTGGGCTTCATACACACAGTGGTGGGCTTCATACACACAGTGGTGGGCTTCATACACACAGTGGTGGGCTTCATACACACAGTGGTGGGCTTCATACACACAGTGGTGGGCTTCATACACACAGTGGTGGGCTTCATACACACAGTGGTGGGCTTCATACACACAGTGGTGGGCTTCATACACACAGTGGTGGGCTTCATACACACAGTGGTGGGCTTCATACACACAGTGGTGGGCTTCATACACACAGTGGTGGGCTTCATACACACAGTGGTGGGCTTCATACACACAGTGGTGGGCTTCATACACACAGTGGTGGGCTTCATACACACAGTGGTGGGCTTCATACACACAGTGGTGGGCTTCATACACACAGTGGTGGGCTTCATACACACAGTGGTGGGCTTCATACACACAGTGGTGGGCTTCATACACACAGTGGTGGGCTTCATACACACAGTGGTGGGCTTCATACACACAGTGGTGGGCTTCATACACACAGTGGTGGGCTTCATACACACAGTGGTGGGCTTCATACACACAGTGGTGGGCTTCATACACACAGTGGTGGGCTTCATACACACAGTGGTGGGCTTCATACACACAGTGGTGGGCTTCATACACACAGTGGTGGGCTTCATACACACAGTGGTGGGCTTCATACACACAGTGGTGGGCTTCATACACACAGTGGTGGGCTTCATACACACAGTGGTGGGCTTCATACACACAGTGGTGGGCTTCATACATCAGAAAACATACTTTCCTACCGATTAAGCCATCAGTTTGTTACGTTTGTTACATTTTCTAACTTATAAGTGCTTGAGTTATGGACACTCCCTAGCTTCAGAACTTTGCATTTATTTACATTGAACTGCATCTGCCACTTTTCTGACCACGAATTAAGTTTGTCTAAATCCTCCTGAAGTTCCACGACATCTACGTTTGAATCAATTATCCTACCTATCTTCGTGTCGTTCGCGAATTTGTTCATATCACTAGTAATTCCCTCGTCATGGTCATTGATATATATTATAAACAACAACGGGCCTAAGACTGATCCCTGTGGAACGCCACTTGTTACAGATACCCATTCGGATTTAACCCCATTTATGCACACTCTCTGCTTCCTATTGGTGAGCCATGACTCGATCCATGACAACACTTTTCCCACAATGCCATGAGCTGCCACTTTCTTTAACAGTCTCTGGTGCGGTACTCTATCAAAAGCCTTACTAAAGTCTAAATAAACAATATCGAATTCTTTATCATGATCAACAGCCTCGAAAGCTTTACTGAAAAAGGTTAATAAATTAGTTAGACAGGAACGGCCCCTCGTGAATCCATGCTGAGTATCATTAATCAAATTATGCTTATCAAGATGGCTTCTTATGATATCAGCTATAATTGACTCTAGTAATTTACCAACAATTGATGTTAGGTTTATTGAGCCTTGACATCCAGTTCAACCTGGATGATGAACACAACGGTGGCACGCTTCCCTTCTTGGATGTTCTTCTCTACAAGCCAGACATACAGCTGAAATTCAGGATTTACCGGAAACGTATTAATCAACGTGACTTGATCCTCTTCATGGCACCGATGAGCATGAGGGGTTTCTTCCTCAGAGCATCCAGATTATGAAGCCAGGAGTTTCGAGATCATAAGAAATGAGGAACATTACAAAATGGCTTACTGGCACATACCAGGTAGGACCTTCTCAACTGTAAACCCACTAACTGAAATATATGTCCAACCTTTGCTCAAGGCTTATCCAAGATTTAGTTTTGATAACCCTACTAACACATGCTGTGCAAGTCTCACTCAAATCCAACTCTTTTCGCTCATGTATTTGTCTAAACCTGATTTATATTTGAAGCTGCCCAAAGTTTTAGATTCAATGACCCTACCATGCAGATTGTTCCTGTCTTCATATACGACTGCAAGGGAGAGACAGCAAGTAAAATTAGGGCTACACCTAAAACATAGAAACAAATTGACAGATATATCATTTCTCCCACCTGTAGTGTTGCCACCAGCCTCGCCAACATCTGTGATGTTGCCACCAACCTCAACAACACCTGAAGTGTTGCCACCAGCCTGCTGTACAACATCAACAATAACACTGCAGTCATCACTTCCGCTGACATCAAGAACCTTACTAGAGCCAAGCATAGCCACCACGATGAAGAAGTTGGATTCTTACATTATTCCTTGCAATGTATGTGACGAACGTTGCGCAGGGAAAACTTCATGGGAGATTATCACATGGGTCATAGAACTCCAGTATGCATGCATTACGCATAATACAATGTATGTTATACATGGAGACACCGACAATCATCTCATAAAACTGACAGATTCTAAACTAGTTATCAACGAACGAGAATCCAGCCTTTATCAGCACTTCTAACACAAAGCCAGAGAGCTTCATGTTAGCTAAACCATCAGTTCACACCAGACTTGCAAGTTATTTAAGCATCCAGACGCCATCATAATACTGATGCAAACCCTGCAGTGCTTCCTCTCCCCAAAGATACTTCTCTGAGCCTCACCTTCCTTCACCTGTACTGCATATATGTATGCTCCTCTGTCTCGCGCCTTCTATACTTGATTGTGTGGGCGAAACGTTGTCGTTAATAAAGGTATTCACTACATGTAGGTGTCATTTACTCCACTTTGTTGGTATTTACATACCATTCCACTTCTTGGGATGGAAGAGATGACAGGACTGGTTACACAGATGGAAGAGATGACAGGACTGGTTACACAGATGGAAGAGATGACAAGACTGACTACACAGATGGAAGAGATGACAGGACTGGTTATACAGATGGAAGAGATGACAGGACTGGTTACACAGATGGAAGAGATGACAGGACTGGTTACACAGATGGAAGAGATGACAAGACTGACTACACAGATGGAAGAGATGACAGGACTGGCTATACAGATGGAAGAGATGACAGGACTGGCTACACAGATGGAAGAGATGACAGGACTGGCTACACAGATGAAAGAGATGACAGGACTGGTTACACAGATGGAAGAGATGACAGGACTGGCTACACAGATGGAAGAGATGGCAGAACTGGTTATACAGATGGAAGAGATGACAGGACTGGTTACACAGATGGAAGAGATGACAGGACTGGCTACACAGATGGAAGAGATGACAGGACTGGTTACACAGATGAAAGAGATGACAGGACTGGCTACACAGATGGAAGAGATGACAGGACTGGTTACACAGATGAAAGAGATAGTATGGAAGCTACAGGACTTATGATTGTGTTATTGTAGCGCTGAAACACTCTTGTGGGTTTAGTTCTTTACAAGATTATATATATAATTGTAGGGATGGTTTGGATGTTAAGAACAGGCAGAGGTTGTAAGAGCAAGCAGGGGTTGTAAGAGCAGGTAGGGGTTTTAAGAACAAGCAGGAGTTGTAAGAACAGGCAGGGGTTGTAGTTGGTTTTACGGTAACAGTAAGTTAGGAAAAATGGTAGCACAGCTTAGGTAAGGAGATATTGAAGGGTTTGTGGCTTGCCTGGTCTCGTACTGCAAGAAACAAACCTTTGGGTTAGTTGTGGATTACTATACATGGTTTCAGACCGACGCTGACACTGCCCTCACGAAGACTTACTCACCCACGTCCTAATTCTGTATTCAGACAATGGTTGTGAGACCTACCATTAAGGGTGGTCAGGTAAGGGTTAATAAGTGATGGTTGAGAACATTTAGACATTGGCTGATTTACGCCTTTTGAAGGCTTATTTCTACCAGCCATCATTTGAGGCTTTCAAATATATATCATAGCAAAGTGTCCTATATCTACAGTACTTAGAAGTCTTGTACTTAAGTGACAGCACCAAAACACACTCGAGTTAACGCTTTACACCTATGGAGAAACATGCCAAATAAACAACTGAAACCAAGGTAAATTAATTAAGGCAGTTCCACACCCCTTTTTACATGTGGGTTCCGACACCCTTGTCGCCCTCCTGTGGGCAATAGGGAATTACAAAATCAAGGCAAATGTCAAGACGCTTGTAATGGTTGCAGGAGGAAAGGACCTTCGGGTATGGTACTCTGGCTGCTACCATCAGGGAACAGCAGTCTCGCCGCTACCATAAAAATATAAGCATTGGTAGCAAGTAGCGTTCGACGAAGTCGTGGCCAACATGCTGAACACCAAGACTGATACAACAATTTATGTTGAGTATACCTGCGTCTGATTTGTTTGTCTGAGTATACCTGCGTCTGATTTGTTTGTCTGAGCATACCTGCGTCTGACTTGTTTGTCTGAGCATACCTGCGTCTGATTTTTGTCTGAGCATACCTGCGTCTGATTTGTTTGTCTGTGTATACCTGCGTCTGATTTGTTTGTCTGAGCATACCTGCGTCTGATTTGTTTGTCTGTGTATACCTGCGTCTGATTTGTTTGTCTGAGTATACCTGCGTCTGATTTGTTTGTCTGAGCATACCTGCGTCTGATTTGTTTGTCTGAGCATACCTGCGTCTGATTTGTTTGTCTGTGTATACCTGCGTCTGATTTGTTTGTCTGAGCATACCTGCGTCTGATTTGTTTGTCTGAGTATACCTGCGTCTGATTTGTTTGTCTGAGTATACCTGCGTCTGATTTGTTTGTCTGAGTATACCTGCGTCTGATTTGTTTGTCTGAGCATACCTGCGTCTGATTTGTTTGTCTGTGTATACCTGCGTCTGATTTGTTTGTCTGAGTATACCTGCGTCTGATTTGTTTGTCTGTGTATACCTGCGTTGATTTGTTTGTCTGAGTATACCTGCGTCTGATTTGTTTGAGTATACCTGCGTCTGATTTGTTTGTCTGTGTATACCTGCGTCTGATTTGTTTGTCTGAGTATACCTGCGTCTGATTTGTTTGTCTGAGCATACCTGCGTCTGATTTGTTTGTCTGTGTATACCTGCGTCTGATTTGTTTGTCTGAGTATACCTGCGTCTGATTTGTTTGTCTGAGTATACCTGCGTCTGATTTGTTTGTCTGAGTATACCTGCGTCTGATTTGTTTGTCTGAGTATACCTGCGTCTGATTTGTTTGTCTGAGCATACCTGCGTCTGATTTGTTTGTCTGAGTATACCTGCGTCTGATTTGTTTGTCTGAGCATACCTGCGTCTGATTTGTTTGTCTGAGCATACCTGTGTCTGATTTGTTTGTCTGAGCATACCTGCGTCTGATTTGTTTGTCTGAGTATACCTGCGTCTGATTTGTTTGTCTGAGCATACCTGCGTCTGATTTGTTTGTCTGAGTATACCTGCGTCTGATTTGTTTGTCTGAGTATACCTGCGTCTGATTTGTTTGTCTGAGTATACCTGCGTCTGATTTGTTTGTCTGAGTATACCTGCGTCTGATTTGTTTGTCTGAGCATACCTGCGTCTGACTTGTTTGTCTGAGCATACCTGCGTCTGATTTGTTTGTCTGTGTATACCTGCGTCTGACTTGTTTGTCTGAGTATACCTGCGTCTGATTTTTGTCTGAGCATACCTGCGTCTGATTTGTTTGTCTGTGTATACCTGCGTCTGATTTGTTTGTCTGAGTATACCTGCGTCTGATTTGTTTGTCTGAGTATACCTGCGTCTGATTTGTTTGTCTGAGCATACCTGCGTCTGATTTGTTTGTCTGTGTATACCTGCGTCTGATTTGTTTGTCTGAGTATACCTGCGTCTGATTTGTTTGTCTGAGTATACCTGCGTCTGATTTGTTTGTCTGAGTATACTTGCGTCTGATTTGTTTGTCTGAGCATACCTGCGTCTGATTTGTTTGTCTGAGTATACCTGCGTCTGATTTGTTTGTCTGAGCATACCTGCGTCTGATTTGTTTGTCTGAGTATACCTGCGTCTGATTTGTTTGTCTGAGTATACCTGCGTCTGATTTGTTTGTCTGAGCATACCTGCGTCTGATTTGTTTGTCTGAGTATACCTGCGTCTGATGTTCCTCGCCATCGATAATACTTTTGATTCCTATATCGACCTAAGACAATGAGAAGTTCTTCGGTCACCATTCATAAACATCTCTTGCAACATTGACTTTGATCCTAATAAACATCGCGTGACTCTTTCGTTGCAACTTTATCTCTGTTCCCACATCTTGAATCAAGATCCCGTAGTTTAACACCTTATCACTCTGATATTAAGTACTTCTTTGGCATATGGTTACATTCTAAACTGTACAACTCGGTGATATATATATATATATATATATATATATATATATATATATATATATATATATATATATATATATATATATATATATATATATATATATATATATATATATATATATATATTATATATATATATATATATAAATTAATGCGACTAGAATCGTGAAGGCTTTTAACACATACACATAAGTTAATTATTAAAATTTACATTCCCTTCTTTCCCTCCTTTTCCGAAAATCTTTCTTTTTTATTGCAGTAGGCCTACTGCAGTAGACCTACTATAGTAGGCACATTGACCCCGTTAGGTAGCTCCTCCTCACACTCAGGTACTCCACACTGACCTTGGCGTCTGTTCCACTCGTCTTCAACTCCATTGCCAAACCAGTGTGTTCCTGACCTGAGGCTCAGTATGACATGACCTTCTGGGGTGCTGACCCTTTTACCCTAAATAAACATCTTCCCATCTCACGTTTTCTTTTTATCTGCCGAAGAGTTCTATAGCATAGCTCGAAACATACAAATGAATAATATATATATATATATATATATATATATATATATATATATATATATATATATATATATATATATATATATATATATATATATATATATATATTATAGTGCAATGTGTGTGTTGTGAACAGAAGTGTCATCACCTCACGGTAGTGATTACAATAATAACTGGTAATAAATACAGTACAGGGAACGATAACCATTGTTTCACAGGTTGCTAAGCAAGAATACATTTTACGTATGTATAAACATACATTAGGAATCTATACATGGTCTTAAATACCCTTGGTATACACATACAGCCAACATACACTTTTGTATGTATATATATATATATATATATATATATATATATATATATATATATATATATATATATCAACGTATACACATACATATTTATATATACCAACGTATACACATACATATTTATATATACAACTATATACACCCCAATTTCTACTTACACGCTAGTATACTCATTCATATACCTTTGCATATGCATACACACATCCCAGTGTAACCCCCAGTACACATATACTCCGTAGTACTCATGCATACACTTCCAGTCACTCTAATACACCCAAACATACATCTATAGCCAGAAAATCCCACAAAAACTGTTTATTTTTAAAGCCATTAATGCGTGACGCCACAGCTACAGTAAGCTTAAGATACCAGTCACTCTATGCTAATTTTCATTTATTTACATAAAAACAGGGCTACACAACATCGATTTTTTTTAGTATTTAGTATTTCAATTAAGTATAAAGTAGTATATGAATGTATTAGCTGAGGAAGAGCACTCGTCTTTACAGGTGTTAGAATTCAGCGTCACTCATACGTGAACTAATACTTCTTGTTGCTTATTTAAGGGCTACAACAGCTCAGACTGTGTTAGCCCTTAGACGAACTTGATCCAACTGCGTTCTTCTTATTTGGGGTTTCTAGGGCAACTGACGGTTTGCGCCATATCGAGCCCTATCAACGAGTTCCAGGTACAGGAATCGTGCCCGGCTATTGTAGCTATGAGAGCCTGGGTTACCACGCGTAAGAAGTTTGCTCTACTTGTGACAAGTTCCTTTCCTCCATTTTTATAATCAGCAGGACGAGCTAAATCTTTTTCTTCCAAGGTGTCCGAACTTCAGGTACCGGGTAGGTGTCTTACGCTCACTGTAAGGTCGACTGGCAAGTTCATCTTTGGTCCTGCGAATTGGTGCTGAACGGCTACACATTGGTTAGTACGTGTCCTGTGAGGCGATCACCAGCTCTACTGATTTATGTGATATAGAACAGTAGTTAAGTGATCACATATAACCTTAAAACACTTATCAGGTAATACGTTCGGCTTTGAACGTTCGTCATGGTATATATGTGACCTGAAGAACTCAAAAGGTCAACTTATTTGACCTGAGGCCCTCACGTGATGACTATACGTTGCTTGAAGCAAAGTATAGTGATCCAGTGTACGTCCACTACGGTGGACGTACACCGGGATAAGTCATTTGCATGTAACCTGAAACACTGAATAAATCGGGTAACCTGGAAACGATTGCCTGGTCAATTTACATGACCCGGAAGCACTCACTTGGGAAATTAAACTTATGGAACACACGCTGACCTCACTTCCGTATTTACAGAATTTAAATATATACATTATATTTTTTGAGGCGGTCTCTGAAGCTCTCGCTGTTATGCAACTCACGAGGCTTTGTTTACATACACATTTACCTACCTTCTAAACACCGAAAATATACACTTAAAACACAATTGCATGGCTTGCACAATGCTACTGCTCAAAAAAATTAAGCAAAACATTTACAATTTACACTTGGCTGTCTTAGATTCAGAATGCTTTTCTTTGAAGACTGAATTTCAAGGTTTCTGCTGGTAGGTGTTCAATGCTTGTCGTCTTAGACTATGACCAGCTGATCGAAGACTTTTGATTCTAATCGAAGTGGTCGTCTCGAAGGGAGTACCTGTGGGCTAATGGTAAGCTTGAGGGTGACCTGGGTGGTGACATCAAGTGTGACCTACGAGAACGGCTCTATACTGACTGGCGACCTCGAAGGAACAGCTGCCTCTAATGGGTAACCTCGACGATGTCTTGAAACATTTAAGTCGATTTGATATGAAGGATAGCCAGCTGGCTGACCTCGACAAAGATCTGCTACTGATTCCTGACATCGAAGGAAGATCTGCCGCTGATGGGTGACTTCGAAGGAAGATCTGCCACTGATGGGTGACTTTGAAGGAAGATCTGCCGCTGATGGGTGACTTCGAAGGAAGATCTGCCGCTGATGGGTGACTTCGAAGGAAGATCTGCCGCTGATGGGTGACTTCGAAGGAAGATCTGCCGCTGATGGGTGACTTCGAATGAAGATGTGCTAGCAGTTGGTGACTTCGATGCAGACCTCGAGGAGAAACTGCTACAGACCGGTGTCCTCGAGGATGGCACTCTACTGACCGGAGACTTCGAGGACTGGCCTCGAAGTAGGTTCCGTACAACACGGGAACCAGCAAGTGCATGACCATAGCGGCTGCTGGCTAGCCTAGGAGAAGAGGACGGAGAGTGGCCGGCGCAGGTCCTGTGTGGGTGTGGTCATGGGCGGGTACTGGGCGGGGTAGAGGAGCGGGTGACCTGGTCCAAGGGTGCTGGGGGTGGAGTAGAGAGCGGAGAAGGGAGAAGGTGGAACATAAGACGGCGATGAACTGTTAAGAGAAAAAATAGTCTTTTAGAGAGGCAAGGAAGATTATTATTATTATTATTATTATTATTATTACATTTTATATTTGGTATCATTATTATTAATCATGATTATTAGAAGTGCTAAGTCTGTTTCATAATGATTATTAATCTTTGGAGATTTTTTTCTTCAGAGAAGCAACTAATGACATTTTTATTATTCAAGTTCACTGCATATAGGTATTTGAGGGCAAAATATTAGAATAAAAATGTTTTACACACGCGCGCGCGCACACACACTGAAGCAGCACACGCACATACACGCACACACACATGCTGGAGCATATGGGCTCTTGGAAATCTAAGAATAGCGTTCCGACACCTCAGTAAGGAATTGTTCAAGAGTCTGTACATCATGTACGTCGGGCCCATATTGGAGTATGCAGCACCAGTTTAGAACCCACACCTAGCCAAGCACGTAAGGAAATTAGAGAAAGTGTAAAGGTTTGCAACAAGACTAGTCCCGGTGCAAAGAGGTATGTCCTACGAGGAGGATACCTGTCAGGAAGACATCAGAGAGTCATGGTACGTGACGAGGTGTCAGACTGGGCGCTTTTGACGAGTGGGGTTCCACAGGGGTCAGTCCTAGGACCGGTGCTGTTTCTGGTATATGTGAACGACATGAAGGAAGGAATAAACTCAGAAGTGTCCCTGTTTGCAGATGATGTGAAGTTAATGAGGAGAATTCAATCGGAGGAGGACCAGGCAAGACTACAAAGGGATATAGACAGGCTGCAGGCCTGGTCCAGCAACTGGCTCCTGTAGTTCAACCCCACGAAGTGCAAAGTCATGAAGATTGAGGAAGGGCAAAGAAGACCGCATACGGAGTACAGTCTAGGGGATTAGAAACTACAAACTTCACTCAAGGAAAAGGATCTTGGGGTGAATATAACACCGAGCACATCTCCTGAGGCGCACATCAACCAAATAACTGCTGCAGCATATGGGCGCCTAGCAAACTTAAGGATAGCATTCCGACATCTCAGTAAGGAATCGTTCAGGACCTTGTACACCGTGTACGTTAGGATTATATTGGAGTATGCAGCACAAGTTTGGAACCCACACCTAGCCAAACACGTAAGGAAATTAGAGAAAGTGCAAAGGTTTCCAACGAGACTAGTCCAGGAACTAAGGGGTATGTCCTACGAGGAGAGGTTAAGAGAAATCTACCCTACGACACTGGAGGACAGGAGAGATAGGGGGGGGTATGATAACGGCATATATAATACTGAGAGGAAACGACAAGGTGGACAGAGACAGGATGCTTCAGAGATGGGACACAGCAACAAGGGGACACAGTTGAAAGTTGAAGACTCAGATGAGTCACAGGGATGTTAGGAAGTATTTCTTCAGTCACAGAGTTGTCAGGAAGTGGAATAGTCTGGGAAGTGATGTAGTGGAGGCAGGATCCATACATAGCTTTAAGAAGAGGTACGATAAAGCTCATGGAGCAGGGAGAATTACCTAGTAGCGACCAGTGAAGAGACGGGGCTAGGAGCTATGACTCGACCCCTGCAACCAAATATAAGTGAGTACACACGCACACATACACACAGAGGTAAGTACAATTAGGTGAGTACAGACACACACACACACACACACTACTACTACTACTGACGCAGTAGATGCAGGAGGGCTGGCACGGCGGTCTTCCTGCACCGGCTGCGCCAACTTGGCCACGGGCGCCGCCAGGGGTGTCGAGAGGACGGTGTTGGTGGGCGTGGTGTCCGGGGAGGTGGGCGTGGGCGTGTGGGCGTGGGTGTTCTGCTGGGCGGCCGCCATGGAGGTGTACAGGGCGTGGGACTGGAAAGCGCCTAGACTACCTGTCAAAGAATACCAGTTAACACACTACAAAACCATCTTTATGATGATAAACATTTGTAAAATAAATATCTGTATGATTATAATATAACTTGTATGATAAACATCTGTATAATTATAAACATATGTATAATTATAAACATCTGTATAATAAATATAAACATCTGTATAATAATTATAAACATGTATAATAATAACTATCTGTATTATAATAAACATATGATAAATACCTCTATAATATTTATAAACATCTGTATAACAATAATAAACATCTGTATAACAATAATAAACATCTGTATAATAAACATTTGTATGATAAACATTTGTATGATAAACATATGTATAATAAACATCTGTATAATAAACATCTGTATAATAAACATCTGTATAATAAGCATATGTATTATAAACATCCGTATAATAAACATATATACAACAAAATCTTTATAATAATAAACATCTATTAAAAACTGCTTATTATTAAACACTTGTCTACTAAAACATCGTTTAATTACAACACTTAACATAATTTAATTTTTTATCCACTTCATAAAACGAACTGTTGCCTAATTTTTATATATTAAATCTTATAAACAACATTTTGTTTATTTAAGGTTGATAAACCACATTATATATGTTACCTAACAATCAAAGGTATTATTATATATATATATATATATATATATATATATATATATATATATATATATATATATATATATATATATATATATATATATATATATATATATATCCCAGTTTGAAAGTTTTTTTCTCTTGTGTATTTGTACCATCAAACTTATTGTCTGGTTTTCCCCGATAACTCTCCTCCATGACGGCTGTGTCTTGGTGAAATCCTTCACCTTGGGGTTCCATGACGGCTGTGACTTGGTGAAATCCTTCACCTTGGGGTTCCATGACGGTTGTGTCTTGGTGAAATCCTTCACCTTGGGGTTCCATGACGGCTGTGTCTTGGTGAAATCCTTCACCTTGGGGTTCCATGACGGCTGTGTCTTGGTGAAATCCTTCACCTTGGGGTTCCATGACGCCTGTGACTTGGTGAAATCCTTCACCTTGGGGTTCCATGACGGTTGTGTCTTGGTGAAATCCTTCACCTTGGGGTTCCATGACGGCTGTGTCTTGGTGAAATCCTTCACCTTGGGGTTCCATGACGGTTGTGTCTTGGTGAAATCCTTCACCTTGGGGTTCCATGACGGCTGTGTCTTGGTGAAATCCTTCACCTTGGGGTTCCATGACGGCTGTGTCTTGGTGAAATCCTTCACCTTGGGGTTCCATGACGGTTGTGTCTTGGTGAAATCCTTCACCTTGGGGTTCCATGACGGCTGTGTCTTGGTGAAATCCTTCACCTTGGGGTTCCATGACGGCTGTGTCTTGGTGAAATCCTTCACCTTGGGGTTCCATGACGGCTGTCTTGGTGAAATCCTTCACCTTGGGGTTCCATGACGGCTGTGTCTTGGTGAAATCCTTCACCTTGGGGTTCCATGACGGTTGTGTCTTGGTGAAATCCTTCACCTTGGGGTTCCATGACGGCTGTGTCTTGGTGAAATCCTTCACCTTGGGGTTCCATGACGCCTGTGTCTTGGTGAAATCCTTCACCTTGGGGTTCCATGACGGCTGTGTCTTGGTGAAATCCTTCACCTTGGGGTTCCATGACGGCTGTGTCTTGGTGAAATCCTTCACCTTGGGGTTCCATGACGGTTGTGTCTTGGTGAAATCCTTCACCTTGGGGTTCCATGACGGCTGTGTCTTGGTGAAATCCTTCACCTTGGGGTTCCATGACGGCTGTGTCTTGGTGAAATCCTTCACCTTGGGGTTCCATGACGGTTGTGTCTTGGTGAAATCCTTCACCTTGGGGTTCCATGACGGCTGTGTCTTGGTGAAATCCTTCACCTTGGGGTTCCATGACGGCTGTGTCTTGGTGAAATCCTTCACCTTGGGGTTCCATGACGGTTGTGTCTTGGTGAAATCCTTCACCTTGGGGTTCCATGACGGCTGTGTCTTGGTGAAATCCTTCACCTTGGGGTTCCATGACGGTTGTGTCTTGGTGAAATCCTTCACCTTGGGGTTCCATGACGGCTGTGTCTTGGTGAAATCCTTCACCTTGGGGTTCCATGACGGCTGTGTCTTGGTGAAATCCTTCACCTTGGGGTTCCATGACGGCTGTGTCTTGGTGAAATCCTTCACCTTGGGGTTCCATGACGGCTGTGTCTTGGTGAAATCCTTCACCTTGGGGTTCCATGACGGTTGTGTCTTGGTGAAATCCTTCACCTTGGGGTTCCATGACGGCTGTGTCTTGGTGAAATCCTTCACCTTGGGGTTCCATGACGGCTGTGTCTTGGTGAAATCCTTCACCTTGGGGTTCCATGACGGTTGTGTCTTGGTGAAATCCTTCACCTCGGGGTTCCATGACGGCTGTGTCTTGGTGAAATCCTTCACCTTGGGGTTCCATGACGGCTGTGTCTTGGTGAAATCCTTCACCTTGGGGTTCCATGACGGTTGTGTCTTGGTGAAATCCTTCACCTTGTGGTTCCATGACGGCAGTGTCTTGGTGAAATCCTTCACCTCGGGGTTCCATGACGGCTGTGTCTTGGTGAAATCCTTCACCTTGGGGTTCCATGACGGCTGTGTCTTGGTGAAATCCTTCACCTCGGGGTTGTGTGTCACGGAGACTGGAAGTGTGTTGCAGCAAAACTAAGTTCAGAGTTGAACTGAGCGTCGCAAAATTAGTTCGAAAAACTGTGTTTTTAAAGGTAGACTGAAGCCATTGTTGGCCAGTGTCATCAGTATATATATAAGTATATACGTGTTTGATAAGTCTAATATTATTTAATAACTGAGGATGTCCTCAAGGAGTTGTGAAATATGGATAGATAGATAGATAGATAGATAGATAGATAGATAGATAGATAGATAGATAGAGAGAGAGAGAGAGAGAGAGAGAGAGAGAGAGAGAGATTACACTTACTGAGAGAGGTGGGGAGGAAGGCCGCCCGCACCTTCTCCGAATCGAGGGTGGCTTGATATTCCGTGGGCGTGTGGGCGGGCATGGTGCCCATGCCACCCATCGCTCCCATACCCCCCATGGCCGCCGTCATGTGGGTGAGGGCGGGCGAGAAGTGGGGGTGGTACATCCCACGAGACATGGCACTGCGGGGAATGAAAGAAACAATAAAGCAACAATTAATTCACGTAATTAAAAAACATAATCGGCCAAGAGAGGGTAAAAGTTAGTTATTAAACATCCATTCTTCCCGCTCCAGAGAGTAATATGGAAACAATACGGTCGCTAAATATGCATGTTTGTTTAGGATTTACCTACATATCTGCAATTTATTATTTGCCCTCTAATGACTCAACAACGGCGCTTTTTCTCTCTCTCTTTTTCGTAGAAATTAATCCTTTCACAACATTCTGAACCAGCAGAGTGCGTTGTCGATTTGTTATTGTGTGCTGGTAATAATGGGCCAGGTCGATCATTGTTTGGTACCTTGATCGGTACAGTGTGTGTGTGTGTAAGTGTGTGTGTGTGTGTGTGTGTGTGTGTGTGTGTGTGTGTGTGTGTGTGTAAGTGTGTGTGTGTGTGTGTGTGTGTGTGTACAGGCTAATTTATTATTAAAATCTACAACGCGGGGGCTGCCATATTTACACTTCCCGTCACTAATAATTGGTCTCTCATTACAACATTACACCGGCCCAGGAGAACATTAAACGAGCCCCTCTACTGAATCATTAAAAAAAAAGAGCTAACAATGCATGTTTTACGGCCTTATAATAGCGCTTACTGTCTGACAAACTCTATCATGGGCCAACATAAACATGACAATTACCGGATCTACCAGTAATGATCAAGTATATTACTATTATTCACTTAAAAATAGCTCAATTTAATCGGTTGATTTCAAGGTTCTAGACATAAATGATCGAGATAGTTAACATAGATTTTTTTTCCAAATGCTGAGATTGCACGAACATTGTTGAGTATGGATAATGAGTGAGTAAAATATATTAAACGTTTTTCGGTTGCTGTGTGCTCCGAGAATGGTATATCCTTATGACCCTTATCCCACAAGCCCAGTCCCCTCTACCTCAATGAGCACAAAGAAAATGGTAACTTTGTAATGAAGTTAAACATTCGCGATGAAGATTTGAAGCCGACCAGAAGAGGCATTCAGAAGGTGTCGCATGGAAACTAATATCCCAACTTCTTCAATTAAATTTGGCAAACTGGCCCAATATCAGTCCAGACCTTTCTTTACTTAAGATACACAAGCGTTTGAGGTTTGAAGCTTATCAGAGGAGTCATTATCCTTATAAAGAAACCAACCTGTTTAATGAAAACTGGAAAATTAAAACATGCGCAATCCAAAATCAACGGAAATCTTCATTTGAGAATGACACACAAACACTAAAAGTTTGAAGCCGGTAAAAATACACATTCTCCAGTTATGGCACAGTATCTAACAATTCCAAATTTATTAACTATTATGCAAAAATCACGAGCAAGGGATACAAGATGCAAAAGAACCACTGGAGGAGTTGAATGATATTTTTAGGCCTTTCGTGTTGCAATCAACACATTATTAGGAGCTTGCAATGCTGAAGAAAAGAAGAGGAGGTCCAAGCAAAGGCGTTCCCTGTGATCGTATTTGCTTGGACATCCTCCTCTTTTCTGATATGTTGATTGCAACATGAAAGGCCTAAAACTATCATTCAATTCCCCCCGTGGGTGTTTTGGATTTATTGACTATGTTAATATATTGACCCATTTGAACCTACACAGTCTAAACTAAAATAGGTAACATTCGTCTAAAAATATGTACCAACCATCAGAAATTGAAATCGTTCGGAAGAGACGTGCTCGTTATTTCACTGCAAAAATAAATAAGAAGTGACAAATTGGCACCTACTGAAAGAACAATTGTAACCTTGTAAGTAGGATAGAATGGTGATGAAAGTTTGAAGTCTATCAGAAGAGTCTTTATCGAGTTACTGTATGGAAATCAAAATAGAGAATGATGATCTATGTTAAACTGACGAGAGGGCGCCCACACATGCCAATAGTTGCGTGAAGCTTTCTAGTTACAGTACACCAGCGGAGAAAATTTGAAGCCGATCGGATGAGGCGTTCTTAAGTTATAAACGAAAACTTTGGAGGAAAGAAAAATTTCAGGCAGTCACTGCAAGCCTCACTGCATGACGTGAAGCCAAGCCTCACTGCATGACGTGAAGCCAAGCCTCACTGCATGACGTGAAGCCAAGCCTCACTGCATGACGTGAAGCCAAGCCTCACTGCATGACGTGAAGCCAAGCCTCACTGCATGACGTGAAGCCAAGCCTCACTGCATGACGTGAAGCCAAGCCTCACTGCATGACGTGAAGCCAAGCCTCACTGCATGACGTGAAGCCCGGCTTGCCATCAGGAAGCCAGATTTACGGTGATGCCGGTGTTTAGAAAGATGCCTGGTAGCGGTAACAAAATAATGGTGATACAGAAAGCAGGTCGTTGTAACATATCTCACATTAAAACAAAAATGGTGTACAGTGTCGACAATTCGATGGGTGAGACTCGGGTATCTTTGGTGACGGTAAATATTCTCATCACCTCTGTACTCTACTGAAGAAGCCTGATGTTTAGGCAAAACGTTTCATCGCAATACTTAAGTGCTGCACATATGTTACACTCGTCCATAACACATCTGCCACGCTGGCACACATGTCTTCAACATGTTTCGCCCTGCCCGAGTCAGGACATCAGGTGACCTCACTACGGTTCAGCCTACCTGACCCTCACATATCTTTGCCTATATACACGTATGTCTCGTGTCCCATGTTCCTCTGGAACTGTCCCAGGATCGGTGTGGTTGCTCGCGTGCCTTTGTCTACAATTTGTCGGTATGTCTCCTGTCTGCAGTGTTATGTTCTCCTGTATTGTACTGAAGAAGTAGGTTGTGCAGGCGAAACGTTTCGACAATGAAGATACCTAGTTGCTGCACATGTGTCTCATTTATCAACTTGTCGGTATTTTATACCAGTCATCAGATACTCATCGGTATCCTATACCGGGTTTTCACCTAATGACCTGCATTACAAACTCTGAAGAAAAGTCACAGGTTTCAGAACAATGTTTAATTAGGACAACGTTCCGCTCTGAGTAGAGCTTTGTTATGAAGTGGTAAAACTTACACAAAGCGAAACGTTGTCTCAATAAAAGCTTATTGCGAAAAGTGTATGTTTTCACAGTTGTCTCCAGAAAGCAATTTAGATCGTACACAACTTTCCATCAAGTCTGTTGGTTAACTGACCTGCTCGATCCTTCCTGTTCACTTTCCATTCCATACGATAATTTTGCAGAAACATGCATATTTTCGTAATATTTCTCTGTATAAATTAAAACCACCGAAACATACAGACAGACTCTGGCAGGACTGCGGATCTTAACTTCCTGCCTCACGAACACATAAGATAGCAAGTAAATCTTACAAACTTCTATGTACTTACATTCAGGATACACATACCTTTATTTTTTACCTATGTGCTTCTAAATAGTTCTTAATCCTGTATTATTTCCTTTCCAACCTGGTCCGAGACCAGGCCGAGAGGAAAATAATCAGTAGAACCAGTAACAGTTCCGTAAGGACCTGGTGTCTGATTCTTGAGGTTCTGTAAACAGTTCTGACTCTGCCTTATTTTATAGTTCTTGTGAACTTCCTCAGGAGGTCTTTACCTGGGGCAAGATTCTGTCCAACAGTGCTGTTAATACTCAATAGTACCACGAATATCCAACAGTCCCATTGCTGTAGATGAATGGTTCAGAGAACCGACAAATTAATAAATTAGACACATATGCAACACTTGGGTATCTTTATTGAGGAAACGTTTCGCCACACAGTGGCTTCATCAGTCCAATACAAAGTAGAAAGTTGTAAAGAGAGAAGGAGTTTGAGGTAATCAGTCCCTCGGCCTGGAGTCGATGTGTTCAGTCCATCAATCTTGTAGTAAGTACAGCATAGGGCGAAAGAAGTTGCTTATATGCTGTAGTCAGGTGAGGTGAAGCAGCAGGAGGCAGGGTCATAGCGGTACCATCCACTAGTCGAAGTAGGTCTTCGTCCAAAGGTTGAACAAGTGTTGAAGAATTCGTTTGCATCAAGATTCTAAGATGTTGCTGTGTCAGACAGGATGTAGAAGAATGGTTCAGAGAACCGACAAGTTGATAAATTAGACACATATGCAACACTTGGGTATCTTTATTGAGGAAACGTTTCGCCACACAGTCCCATTGCTGCCTAATAGTACCAAAAATTTGCGACAGTTCCGGTATAACCCCGCGGTCCCGGTAATGCGTAATAGCACCAGTAATGTCCAACGGTCCCGGTAATGCGTAACAGCATCAGGAATGTCCAACAAGCCTGGGAATGCCCAACAGCCCCTGGATTGCCCAACGTCCTGATCCGGTCCCACTCCGCTAGCCTAAATACCAGCAAATCACGGCTCAACACTGATGGTAATAATCGCCTACAAAATCAGAACACCTGGACGTAATGGCGGCCACTTTCACAATTAATTGACCTACAGGTGCACTTGGGGTATGTATTTCCGAATAGATTATCATGCAGTTAACCGAGCCCTACACGACAATTATCATGCAGTTGCCGGCGAACTGTTCTTTTGTTATTCTCACTCTGTTACTCTGCGTGGCTGTTGTTATCACCGTTTTGGTCTGTGTATGGATGAACAGAGGTATATGGAGCAGCGTGTGTTGCGTGTAGTAGTACTACAGTACTGGTAGTGTGGAAACACTCGAGTGTAACATTTCATAGCAACACTCTTCTTCCGTTTCCGATCCACCCCTCCCACGCTGTGTTTCGAGCCGGCTGCTTCATTTCGTTCATTGTTCTCGTTTTCGGTATTTTTAGTGAGCGAATAAACCGCCATTATGTCTCTTTGTTTCCGAGGCGAAAACGTCCTTAAAAAAAAAAGGACACAAGCAAGTTGTAAAAAATATATATATATACATATTTACTGAACAAAACCTTATTAAAAAAAAAAAAAAGTCTCACCGGCATTTTTATGACAAACAGAAATAATGGCTAATGAAGGCAGGGAGTCGAAACAATATGAGAGTTGTCGAAGCCTTGGGAGTCGAGTCACGGGTCGAGCTCACCAGCTAATGCGAAGCTAAGCGATGGAAACTCAAATCACGACCTGGCAGCTGTAGGGGCTGTGATTTCTGTTTTGTCGCTGGACGCTGTGATTATAACAGGTATAGCTGGGCTGGGCTTGCTGTTACTGGCGGTTATGAAGGAGGGGTGTGTATGTGTGTGTAATTACACTGTTGAAGTTTAGGGGGAAGTGTGGAGGAGGAAGGGTGGCATTGTAGCTCTTGGGCCCATCTTTTCCCGTTAGCTGGCTAGATTTTGGATTCGCCTTCATGTTTTAAGCTGTGAATTGTTTTAGTTTAAGTATTTTTTTGTTCTTTAATTTGTTCTAGTTCGCTACTATTGTGTTAGTGGAGTTTTTTTCTATTTTTTAGCTTTGTCTTGTATTTTGACTTTGTAATGGATCTTTTTACTTGTTTACTTTCCGATGCCTCTTCCTGGTTCGCCTAGTTTGCTCTTCCATTTCTGTCCTACGAATATTTTATATTTCCATTCTCCCCCCCCCCAAATGCATTTTTACTTGTTTTTCGCAAACTGTTGCAAAAATCTCTCTTCAAATGAAAGACATTCAGCGTACCAAACTACATAAGATATCCGAAAATGAACAAAACTGAAACAGTAAGAAAGAAAAATTAACACGATTTAAAAACAAATAATATACAAAACTGAGCGTGTAGTCCATGCGCTGTGTCCAGTCACTGAGGACTAATTACATCGACTCAAGGCTGAGGGACTGATTACCTCAAACTCCTTCTGATCTTCACCATTCTTCTTTGTATTGGACTGATGAAGCCACTGTGTGGCTTATCAGAGGAAACGTTTCCTCTAATAAATATCCTGATCTGTACTTAAGTGGCTTTTTCCCACATTTTGTCGGTATCACCATGCCATTTTTTGTCAAGAGTGCCGACACCAGTATTGCAACACAAATACTACCAGTTGTGACTTGGGAAACAACTGACAATCACGTCAATATGAAAACAATGATTGCTGAGAAAGCGATATAATTTCCCCATTCTGAACTCTGAAGTCGTCCCTCTCTCAGCAGAAGATATCGAGGAAGACTTCATCTCAGCAGCACAGCTGCTGAGATGAAGTCTCAGCAGCTGAAGTTTCAGCAGATGAGGCATGTGTAGATGTATCCAGTGACAGTCTTACAAAAACTGGATGACACAGAAGACTGAAGTTTGGTCATCGTACCGGGCGTCTCCGGTTGCAATACACGGAGATGCTTGGTGTTCATCGCCTCTTAATAAAAACGGAATGAACGAGAAATGGAGAAGGTCGTCTGCGTTCTCTACAAGAAATACTCTCGCATTTCGCAGCTGCCCCGGCATAAATGGATGTAAAAATTGTGCAAATCTGCCTATAACAGACGATCCAACTCGAGGATCAACATTGTTTGCTTCCTACCAAGGTGCTCATTATGTTATCCCGCGAAGTGATAGATGTTGGAACGGGTTGTTATTAAATTTGGTCATGGATCCAGCGCTAATGAGGACCATGACAACGACAGGACTGACACGTGGTCGGGGTATGGTTAGCTTCCCCAACGGATATAATGATTCTTGTCTATGGCAACATGGGCTGTCTTTAATGGTACCATGCACCAGTGTGCACCATTTCTTCAGTATTTATCAGTGAAGCACATGAACTATTATTTAATTTCTTTTTTATAGGTTGGAGCATTTTTCCTGCTAGATTGATTGTACATTTGACCTAGTTTAAGGACCTTCCCAATACACACACACACACCTGCAACCACAACTAGGTGAGCACACACACACACACTAGTGGAAAGGTTTGCAACAAGACTAGTCCCGGAGCTAAGGGACATGTCCTACACGGAGAGGTTAAGGGAAATCGATCTGACGATACTGAAGAACAGAAGGGATAGGAAGAACATGATAACGACATGTAAAATACTGAGAGGAATCGACAAGGTGGACAGAGACAGGATGTTCTAGTGAGGGACACAGCAACAAGGGGTCACAGTTGGAAGTTGAAACTCAGATGAATCACAGGGATGTTAGGAAGTATTTCTTCAGTCACAGAGTGTCAGGAAGTGGACAAGTCTGGGAAGTGATGTAGTGGAGGCAGGATCCATACATAGCTTTAAGACGAGGTACGATAAAGCTCATGGAGCAGGGAGAATTACCCAGTAGCGGCCAGTGAAGAGGCGGGGCCAGGAGCTTTGATTTGACCCCTGCAACCACAATTAGGTGAGTACTAGTAGGAAGTTCTAGGAGGAAGTGAGCTGCATTCTAGCGAGAGCTGGAGACCAGCACCCACCCCACCCCCCAAACCCCTCTCCTCCCCCACATACCACACCCCCCCTCTCCACCCCCACATACCACACACCCCTCTCCACCCCCACATACCACACACCCCTCTCCACCCCCACATACCACACACCCCTTTCCACCCCCACATACCACACACCCCTCTCCACCCCCACATACCACACACCCCTCTCCACCCCCACATACCACACACCCCTTTCCACCCCACATACCACACACCCTCTTCCACCCCACATACCACACACCCTCTCCACCCCACATACCACACACCTCTCCACCCCCACATACCACACACCCTCTCCACCCCACATCCGCCGTGGACAAATCAGTTCCGTGCAACAGCTGCTACTGGGGTCACGGGGTCACGGCTGTGCACGGATTTCCTTTGCATCACCGTGATTACACTTCCCTTTTGTCTCTGGCGGAGATAAATGCTACTTCCTTCCTTCCGCTTTCTCTCTCTCCTCTCTCTCTCTCTCTCTCTCTCTCTCTCCATCACAATCCACGATCCTCATCCCAAAACCACCACCATACATAACCACCCACAGTACCACCCGCACTCCAGACCCACCACCACCCTATACCCAACACCCATCCCACCTACCCAAACATCACCACTTAACCTCAAACACCCATCACCACCGCTATACCTCAACACCCATCACCACCACTATAACCCCTCCAAACACCCATCACCACCACTATAACCCCTCCAAACACCCATCACCACCGCTATAACCCCTCCAAACACCACCACCACCGCTACTCAACACATCACCACCTAACCTCCCAAAAACCCATCACCACCGCTATAACCCTCCAAACACCCATCACCACCGCTATAACCTCCAAACACCCATCACCACCGCTATAACCCAAACCACACCACGCTATAACCCTCCAAACACCCATCACCACCGCTATAACCCCTCCAAACACCCACCACCACCGCTATAACCCTCCAAACACCCATCACCACCGCTATAACCCCTCCAAACACCCACCACCACCGCTATAACCTCTCCAGACACCCACCACCACCGCTATAACCTCTCCAGACACCCATCACCACCACCTCCACAACCTAACAACCACCCCGCTTAATCTCTGACCCCTCACCACCACCACCTAAACCTCAACCCACCACCACCGCTATAACCTCTCCAGACACCCACCATAATCTTCTGCTTCTCCAACCACTTACCAGTATCTCCCAGCGCCCGCCCCTTACCCTTTACTAACCCCTGCCAACCCCAGTCAAACCTCCATTAACTCCTGCCAACATCCGTCAAACCTCCACTAACCCACACAGGCACCCGCGAAACCTCCACTAGGACCCACGAAACCTCCACTAGCACCCACGAAACCACTAATATTCGCGGAACCGGATCTCCACGGAGGAACTAGCGGCGGCGGCGGCGGCTTATTTGGCGAGGCTGGGAGTCACGATCGGCGAGCTCTCTCGCCCTTCCGTCCTCTGTTTTTGCTTGGGACACGCATAACGGAACCATGCACCCCTGTCTCAGGTTCCCACGCTGCAGGGGGTGCTGCCAGGGAACCACGCAAACCTGGTGCACCTCTGGCGATATGTTCGGTGTATGTTCCCCTTCAAGTCATTCTTCTGGGGTGAAATTATAAGTTTATATTTTTTTCAGGCTGTACTCCGTCGCTGGTCTTCTCTCTGTCAACTTGCATGATCGTTCACTTGTTGGGGGTTGAGCTTGATCAGTAACAGTCTTGTGTGACATGGTTGACTAGTCTTGTGTGACATGGTTGACCAGTCTTGTGACATGGTTGACTAGTCTTGTGTGACATGGTTGACCAGTCTTGTAACATGGTTGACCAGTCTTGTAACATGGTTGACCAGTCTTGTAACATGGTTGACCAGTCTTGTAACATGGTTGACCAGTCTTGTAACATGGTTGACCAGTCTTGTAACATGGTTGACCAGTCTTGTGACATGGTTGACCAGTCTTGTGACATGGTTGACCAGTCTTGTGTGACATGGTTGACCAGTCTTGTAACATGGTTGACCAGTCTTGTAACATGGTTGACCAGTCTTGTGACATGGTTGACCAGTCTTGTAACATGGTTGACCAGTCTTGTACATGGTGACATCTTGTGACATGGTTGACCAGTCTTGTGACATGGTTGACCAGTCTTGTAACATGGTTGACCAGTCTTGTAACATGGTTGACCAGTCTTGTGACATGGTTGACAGTCTGAGGTTGACCAGTCTTGTAACATGGTTGACCAGTCTTGTAACATGGTTGACCAGTCTTGTGACATGGTTGACCAGTCTTGTAACATGGTTGACCAGTCTTGCTTAATTTACATGGTTGACCAGTCTTGTAACATGGTTGACCAGTCTTGTAACAAGGTTGACCAGTCTTGTAACATGGTTGACCAGTCTTGTAACATGGGTGACCAGTCTTGTAACATGGTTGACCAGTCTTGTAACATGGTTGACCAGTCTTGTGACATGGTTGACCAGTCTTGTAACATGGTTGACCAGTCTTGTAACATGGTTGACCAGTCTTGTAACATGGTTGACCAGTCTTGTAACATGGTTGACCAGTCTTGTAACATGGTTGACCAGTCTTGTAACATGGTTGACCAGTCTTGTAACATGGGTGACCAGTCTCTATTCTTCAACGTTCTTATACATCTCTGGAACTTGACGCTGTCAGCAAGTAACAGCAGCAGTAGCAGAGTCTATCACCAGCAGCACAACAGAGGTGTCAGGAGCGCCAACGGTGGTAGCACCAGCAGCACAACAGAGGTGTCAGGAGCGCCAACGGTGGTAGCACCAGCAGCACAACAGAGGTGTCAGGAGCGCCAACGGTGGTAGCACCAGCAGCACAACAGAGGTGTCAGGAGCGCCAACGGTGGTAGCACCAGCAGCACAACAGAGGTGTCAGGAGCGCCAACGGTGGTAGCACCAACAGCACAACAGAGGTGTCAGGAGCGCCAACGGTGGTAGCACCAACAGCACAACAGAGGTGTCAGGAGCGCCAACGGTGGTAGCACCAACAGCACAACAGAGGTGTCAGGAGCGCCAACGGTGGTAGCACCAGCAGCACAACAGAGGTGTCAGGAGCGCCAACGGTGGTACCACCAGCAGCACAACAGAGGTGTCAGGAGCGCCAACGGTGGTACCACCGCAGCACAACAGAGGTGTCAGGAGCGCCAACGGTGGTAGCAACAACAGCACAATAGAGGTGTACCGAGCGCCAACATGGTAGCACCAGCAGCACAACAGAGGTGTCAGGGCGCCAACGGTGGTAGCGCAACAGCACAACAGAGGTCAGGAGCGCCAACGGTGGTAGACCAGCAGCAAACAGAGTATCAGGAGCGCCAACGGTGTAGCACCAACAGCACAACAGAGGTGTCAGGAGCGCCAACGGTGGTAGACCAGCAGCACAACAGAGTGTCAGGAGCGCCAACGGTGGTAGCACCAACAGCACAACAGAGGTGTCAGGAGCGCCAACGGTGGTAGCACCAGCAGCACAACAGAGGGGTCAGGAGCGCCAACGGGGAGCACCAACAGCACAACAGAGTGTCAGGAGCGCCAACGGTGGTAGCACCAACAGCACAACAGAGGTGTCAGGGGCGCCAACGTGGTAGCACCAGCAGCACAACAGAGGTGTCAGGAGGCCAACGGTGGTAGCACCAACAGCACAACAGAGGTGTCAGGAGGCCAACGGTGGTAGCACCAGCAAGCACAACGGTGTCAGGAGCGCCAACGGTGGTAGCACCACAGCACAACAGAGGTGTCAGAGCGCCAACGGTGGTAGCACCAGCAGCACAACAGAGGTGTCAGGAGCGCCAACGGTGGTAGCACCAACGCAACAGAGGTGTCAGAGCGCCCCGGTGTAGCACCAGCAGCACAACAGAGGTGTCAGGAGCGCCAACGGTGGTAGCACCAACAGCACAACAGAGGTGTCAGGAGCGCCAACGGTGGTAGCACCAGCAGCACAACAGAGGTGTCAGGAGCGCCAAGGTGGTACACCAAAGCACAACAGAGGTGTCAGGAGCGCCAACGGTGGTAGCACCAGCAGCACAACAGAGGTGTCAGGAGCGCCAACGGTGGTAGCACCAACAGCACAACAGAGTGTCAGGAGCGCCAACGGTGGTAGCACCAGCAGCACAACAGAGGTGTCAGGAGCGCCAACGGTGGTAGCACCAACAGCACAACAGAGGTGTCAGGAGCGCCAACGGTGGTAGCACCAACAGCAAAACACAGGAGTCAGGAGCGCCAACGGTGGTAGCACCACAACAAGGTGTCAGGAGCGCCAACGGTGGTAGCACCAGCAGCACAACAGAGGTGTCAGGAGCGCCAACGGTGGTAGCACCAAGCACAACAGAGGTGTCAGGAGCGCCAACGGTGGTAGCACCAGCAGCACAACAGAGGTGTCAGGAGCGCCAACGGTGGTAGCACCAGCAGCACAACAGAGGTCAGGAGCGCCAACGGTGGTAGCACCAACAGCACAACAGAGGTGTCAGGAGCGCCAACGGTGGTAGCACCAGCAGCACAACAGAGGTGTCAGGAGCGCCAACGGTGGTAGCACCAGCAGCACAACAGAGGTGTCAGGAGCGCCAACGGTGGTAGCACCAGCAGCACAACAGAGGTGTCAGGAGCGCCAACGGTGGTAGCACCAGCAGCACAACAGAGGTGTCAGGAGCGCCAACGGTGGTAGCACCACAGCACAACAGAGGTGTCAGGAGCGCCAACGGTGGTAGCACCAGCAGCATCCCCAACACAAGTAACGTCACCACTTCAACCGGATCAACAACAGCGGCAGCAGCAACAGCAACAACAGCATCACCACCAACAGCAACATCAGGGGTAACGGTAGCAACAACAGTAGCATCAACAGCAGCAGTAATAGCAACAGGAGTAACAGTAACAATAGCAAAACATTACCACCAAGAGCAGCAGTAACAGAAGCGACAGTAACAGCAGCCGCAGTAACAGCAGCAGCAGTAACAGTAACATCAGCCGCAGTAACAGCAGCAGCAGTAACAGTAACATCAGCCGCAGTAACAGCAGCAGCAGTAACAGCAGCAGCAGTAACAGTAACATCAGCCGCAGTAACATCAAGAACATCAGCAGCAAAAACAGCAGCAGCAATAACAGCAAGAACAGCAGCAACAGTAACAGCAACAACAGCATCTACAACATTCTGCCTAACAAGCAGTCACTACGATGACACCAACGTTGCACAGCTAAGCTTGTACATGAGCACAACACTAACACTCTAACAAGCACTCTAGCAAGTACTCTAAGAAGCACTCTAATAAGCACTCTAATAAACACTCTAATAAGCACTCTAACAAGCACTCTAGCAAGCACTGTAAGAAGCACTCTAACAAGCACTCTAACAAGCACTCTAATAAGCACTCTAGCAAGTACTGTAAGAAGCACTCTAACAAGCACTGTAAGAAGCACTCTAACAAGCATTCTAGCAAGCACTGTAAGAATCACTCTAACAAGCACTCTAGCAAGCACTGTAAGAAGCACTCTAACAAGCACTGTAAGAAGCATTCTAACAAGCACTGTAAGAATCACTCTAACAAGCACTCTAGCAAGCACTGTAAGAAGCACTCTAACAAGCGCTCTAACTCTAACAAGCACTCTAACACTAACCATCACATTTAACCTTACTAACAAAAGACTCTCATAAGTTAGCAAAAACCTCGCTAATCATCACACACACACACTCACTCACACACACACACACTCACTCACACTCACACACATACACACACACACACACATTAACAAACGAATAAGAGAAACTCTAATGATAACAATCACGAATAATGATATGGATAATAACAATAATAATAAAAATAATAATAACAATAGCAATATATGCGAAAGATAAGAATAAAGCTGGATATAAAAGCTACTCCCGTGAAAGGTATAGTCAGAGAGGGGAGAGAAAGGGGGAGAGAGAGGGGAAGGGGGAAGAGGGGAGAGTAAAACAGGTGAGGGTGTCACCCAAAGAGTAGTTAGTATGTAAGCCCTTACCTGATTGGCTGGTTGCAACGTGGGTGTTGTCGTTTGTAATTGGCCAGCTTAGTTCAACCCCATATATATATATGTGTGTGTGTGTGTGTGTGTGGTGCCGAATAGGTAAAACTGGTCAATTAGCAAGAACTCATTTAAAATTAAGTCCTTTCTAAAAAAATTCTTATACGTTTAAATACATATTTTTTTTTCATTTATGTTAATGTAAAAATTAATAATTTTGTACCAAAAGAACCTTAGAAAACTTACCTAACCTTATTATAACAAGAGCAATTTAATTCAGCCTAATCCAACTAAATATATTTAAGATAAGTTTACAATAATTTAATAATAAACAAACACAAATATATTGTTTTTCGTTTGGTTCAGAATGATTTTTGTGAAATTATTGCATACACAGATTTTCGCTTACCTTATTCGGCAAGACGAACATTGTTATTTAAGCCAAAATCGCAAGCTTTACCTATTCGGCACAACATATATATATACCTGGAGATATGGGATAAATAAACAATCACGTACCTTTAAACAATCATGTACCGTCAACGACCCTTGAAGGTTTAGCGCTTGTTTTTTTATTATAATAATAATAATGTACCGTCAATAAATAATCACGTACCTTCGATAATGACTCATGTACCTTCAATAATCACTCGCGTACCGTCAATAAACATTCACGTATTTTCAATAATCACTCACGTACCGTCAATAAACATTCACGTACCTTCAATAATCACTCGCGTACCGTCAATAAACATTCACGTATTTTTAATAATCACTCACGTACCTTCGATAAAGACTCACGTACCTTCAATAATCACTCACGTACCATCAATAAACATTCACGTACCTTCAATAATCACTCACGTACCGTCAATAAACATTCACGTACCTTCAATAATAATCACTCACCTGATTACCTCCCGTTTCCACAAGCGCTCTATGAACCCTACGGGTTTGGACCTTTCCAATAATAATAATAATAATAATAATAATAAGATAATTACAATTTAATTGAAGCCTATTTGAGGTTGTTTCACATTGTGTATAGACCCAATGATAATTAATTAGTGATTTAATTATCATTGGAGGATATATGAGAGTGCTTTGGCAAGGCGGCCATGCAGAGTGCCGACTGGGCGGGGGTCGTTCATGTCGTGAATGAATCTCTCTTCATTCATATGGTCGTGCATGCATGCGTGCATGCCTACACACACACACATACACACACCGTCATATACATGGGATTTCAACATGAATGTTAAATATACACCGGCCTCACCCTGCTACCGTGACTGTGGGTAGCTTGGTCAGCAGGGAGGCTGGGCAGGGGTAAACAAAGCCAGTTTGATGGTAACTCGGTCAGCAGGGAGGCTGAGCAGTGGTAAACAAAGCCAGTTTGATGGTAACTCGGTCAGCAGGGAGGCTGGGTAGGGGTAAATAAAGCCAGTTTGATGGTAACTCGGTCAGCAGGGAGGCTGTGCAGGGGTAAACAAAGCCAGTTTGATGGTAACTCGGTCAGCAGGGAGGCTGTGCAGGGGTAAATAAAGCCAGTTTGATGGTAACTCGGTCAGCAGGGAGGCTGGGCAGGGGTAAAGAAAGCCAGTTTGATGGTAACTCGGTCAGCAGGGAGGCTGGGCAGGGGTAAACAAAGCCAGTTTGATGATAACTCGGTCAGCAGGGAGGCTGGGCAGTGATAAACAAAGCCAGTTTGATGATAACTCGGTCAGCAGGGAGGCTGGGCAGTGGTAAACAAAGCCAGTTTGATGATAACTCGGTCAGCAGGGAGGCTGGGCAGTGATAAAAAAAGCCAGTTTGATGATAACTCGGTCAGCAGGGAGGCTGGGCAGTGGTAAACAAAGCCAGTTTGATGATAACTCGGTCAGCAGGGAGGCTGGGCAGGGCTAGTTAACCTTCCCATAATTATTCCTCAATGATACATGAAGGGCGGTGCACGGTGCACACAATGGGTAATCGCACTACGTAAACAGTAACACAAACTCGTCAATGTAACCCCAGTCTTCCGTTCGATATTCCTCTGGTCAAAACCACCCATTCCCCATCACCCCATGGGGGAAACTCTCCCCATTTTCTGTTCTATATTAGAATGCTCAGGCTCACCCCCTTCCCCATCACCTCAGGGAACGTCATCGCTGGTTGGTTAATGGGGTTTAAAGCCTATCCACTATACGAGGGGTCATTAAGGCTGCATGTCACCTGTTCACCACCACACAAGAATACTTTAATACCTAAAATTGAGATTAAACTCTCAGCACATATACAGTATACCTTTGGGTGTATATATGTTGAAATATACATCTCGGTGTATGCTGCCTCTTGACCGTGTGTTCCAGTCCATGTATATTCGGTCAAGCCACCCCCATTCCCAATTTCTTTCATTTAGCAAACCCATTAATAGACATTCTAACTCTTTCTTGCTATTATTATTGTTATTGTTATTAATTTCATTATTATTATTATTGTTATTAATTTCATTATTATTATTTCTTGAAAAGCTTATCGAGGGCCTGAGAATGGGAGATAAGATTTTTGATTTTAGGATGGAAAGAATATCTCGAATTCCTTGGCTCAGGAGTCCTTCATCAACATCAAGGTACCTCCCACTGAAGGGAGTTCATGATGTGTGTGTGTGTGTGTGACTCGATTCCTGCAACCACCTATATGTGATTGCAGGGGTCGATTCACAGCTCCTTGGTCCCACTTTTTCTCTAGCCGCTACTGGGTTCCCTCCTGGCTTCTTGAACTCTTTCATTCCTCTTCTTAAAGTTATGTATGATCCTGCCTCTACCACTCCCTGTCCTCTGACTACTCTGATGCTGAAAAAATACTTCCTAACATCCCTGTGTTTTCACAGGGATAGTAGGAAGTATTTTTCAACTTCCAGCTGTGCCCTCGTGTTCCTGTGTCCCGCCTCTCGAACAATTTGTCCCTGTCTACCCTACCACTTCCTCTCAGTATTTTGTACGTTGTTATCATATCACCCCAGGTCTTTCTTTCCTCTGTCATCAGGTTTACCGCCTTTAGTCTCTCCTCTTAGTTCATACTTAAGACTGCAGAACTAATCTTTCAAACCTCTAACGTCTGCACATTTTCAATTTCTTGACATGTTTGATCAGGTGTGGATTCCACACTGGTGCTGCAAACTCCAAGATGAATCTGACATATGTTATATATAGGGTCGTAAATAACTCCTTGTTGAGGGTCATGAAAACTAGTCTTACATTTGCCTGATTCGGGCTGACGTGCACTTCGGGCGATATGCTCGGTACTGTGCTCACTCTGAGGTCCTTCTAGGAGAAATTTGCATCATTTGTCTCCAGAGCCTGTATCCTATTTCTGATCTTCTTTGCCTGTCCTCAGTTTTCACAACTTTGCATCGGAAGGGTTAAATTCTAATAGCCACTTGTCAGACCAGTCCTCCAGGTTGGTTGAAACACTTTCCTGATACTCTCCTGTTTGTATTTTTCTTATTAGTTTCACGTCATCTGCGAACAGGGACACTTCTGTTTCTTCTGTCGTATCGCTCACGTCAACAAGAGACAGAACTGGCCCCAGTACTCATCCTTGTGGAGCCCCATTCGTCACACTTGCTCATTCTGACACCTCCTCCCTGACAATCACTCGTTGTTTCCTTCCTGTTAAATATTCCTTGATTCACTGTAGTGCCCTCCCTGTTATTTCTGCCTGCTCTTCTGTATAACAACATTAGTTCAGATTTGACTTCCGATGCTGTCATTCTCAAATTATTGTTCATCCTTCCTGCTTACCGATGCGTATTTGTTTTTGGCTCTTCTGGTTCGCTTCCCTGTTTTCGCGGGCGTGTGTGTATGTGTGTGTGTGTGTGTGTGTGTGTGTGCGTGCGTGCGTGTGCGTGCGTGTGTATGTGTGTGTGATGAATTAATCACTGGTGAATGAATAAATCACTGTGTGATGAATTAAGCTCCACATGACACATTAAACACTGAACAAACACCCCTCAAATTTAGCTTTTGACTTAGCTGTGGTAAAATAAAATATTTAGCCTTGACACAGAACTAACTGTCCCGTGCGCATTAATATCCAGCGAAACAGAGGTAATACTTTGATGTAATTCCCCGGGTCCAATTGGATTTCAAAAGAGCTTCAATTTACAATATGGAATATAAAACTCTGGTTGTTGTGCCTCCCATTCGTTGATTTGCCAATCATCATATAAAAGCTCATTAAAATAGCATTGCAACGCGTGTTTGTAACATTTTTAACTGGAGTGTACACCATTCCAGCGGTAATTCTCTTTGGCCGCTCATAATGGAAAAATGCTGTTTGGATTATAGACATTGAAACAGTCGTTGTGCCCCTGTTAGAGCAACAGAATTTACAGCGTAAATAAATGGGCATAATCGTGTAGCGCCCACACTCCTGTATTGAAAATTTAAGGTAATGCTTGGAAATAAATATGCTCATGCAAATTACGAGACGATGCTAAAAACTGTATTTTTCTGTTTGTTTTCGCGCATGTATTTGGTATATATTACAGTTTTTTCTCCCGTATAGGTTTTCTATTTCTGAAGCTATGTTTACTATGTTAGATCTAAGGCCCCTTCATTGTTTTATATGCAACAGAGAACGAGATAATGGCTGCGCCCCTTGGAGCCTCAGTTCCGTGTTCGGTATGTTTAAAAAATCATATAGATACAATGGCAACATTTCAAAACAATCGTCTTTGTCTTTTTGTTATTCAACAGTTTCGGAGAGTTGTGTCGATGACACCAGGTACAGCAGAGATGCTGCCATAAAAAACAGTTTTATTATAGAAACTCTTACAGTGAAGCGCTTATTTACCTCAGGAGAATTACTCGAAAAAGTTATAAACATCAACATGAAGAAGGGAAGGTAGGCAGCCTTGATGTCACACCACTCTTCACCAGGGACCCCACACACCAAGCCACTGATCTACGACGGGAGGTAAGACTAGACATGGAACTCCCTCTACCTCGCCAACCTTCCCTACACCTTACTGAACTTTGTATTAATATATATGAAGAATAAAAGTTACAATACCCTGGATGGAACGATTCACAATTCAACTGACAATGGTCCAGGATGGACCGAAACATCGTCATCCCCTAGCTACCACACCTGCACGATCTTGGACCATCACTTAGCACACCTGCACGATCTTGAATAATCACCTAGCACACCTGCACGACCTTGAACCATCACCTAGCACACCTGCACGATCTTGAACCATCACTTAGCACACCTGCACGATCTTGAATAATCACCTAGCACACCTGCACGACCTTGAACCATCACCTAGCACACCTGCACGATCTTGAACCATCACTTAGCACACCTGCACGATCTTGAATCATCACCTAGCACACCTGCACGATCTTGAACCATCACTTAGCACACCTGCACGATCTTGAATCATCACCTAGCACACCTGCACGACCTTGAACCATCACCTAGCACACCTGCACGATCTTGAACCATCACTTAGCACACCTGCACGATCTTGAATCATCACCTAGCACACCTGCACGACCTTGAACCATCACCTAGCACACCTGCACGATCTTGAACCATCACCTAGCACACATGCACGACCTTGAACCATCACCTAGCACACCTGCACGAACTTGAACCATCACCTAGCTACTACACCTGCACGACCTTGAACCATCACCTAGCACACCTGCACTATCTTGAACCATCACCTAGCACACCTGCACGATCTTGAACTATCACCTAGCACACCTGCACGATCTTGAATCATCACCTAGCTACCACACCTGCACGACCTTGAACCATCACAGAACACACCTGCGCGATCTTGAACCATCACCTAGCTACCACACCTGCACCACCTTGAACCCTCACAGAGCACACCTGCACGACCTTGAACCATCAAAGAGCACACCTGCACGACCTTAAACCATCACCTAGCACACCTGCATATTCTTGAACAGCTTCAGCAATAACCTTGACACAGTGGAACCCTCAATCCAGTTGACAGCCGATTATTAACAAGGCAATACTCTTCGATTTCTCGACTTTCAGTTTATTAAATCAGACTAGCAGCTTAACGTTAAAGCTTACAGCCAGCTTACTTACTAATAGCGACCTAATATTCTTCTTCTCACATCACGATAAGAAAACTAAATGGGAGTTCTGACTTTTTCCGAGTCTACAGAATTCGCATCCCAGATAACTTAGAAGAGGAAAATGGCAGCCTCAGTAATATCCTCGACCACTTCAATTACAACGCAGATTCCCCCTGATATCACGTTATCCCATGAGTAAATTCTTAACCACCTGTCTCTGCACCTGTTATCTCATCCTCACTCTCAATTCTACCTCTATAACCATAAATACTCGCAATGATAACCATTCCATTCATCTTCAGTTTGTCGATTTTATTGTGTGGATTATTTTTTTTAACAGGCGCTCTAGATAGTGTCAAAACAAGGCGAGCAGATTACTATATATTGTAGGAGGAGCACCAAACAGTGGGTGTTGGCGGGCCTCCCCGGCGCTTGTTACCCTCGCATACTGTGGTATGTATAACACTGCTTTCACATAGCAGGAGGTAATTTAGCAAACTCTGCGCCTCCCGCAGGTGAATGGGACAGTCACAGCAGATAATGTTGGCAATTATTGCTTAGGGTGAAAATGTGTATGATAGACATTGTTGATACACTGTTATTCCGCACACACCTCTGACCCGCGGGGCTGTCGACGTAGAGCCAACATGTCGACAAGGAATCGTCGGAAAAAAAAGAGGGGAAACAACGACAGCAGCAGTCAACAAACAAAGGCCATCAATGGCCACCACAAAACTCCACTCGACAAGCGACGGACTGTGGCATCCTTGACATGAATAGACAGCCGGAAATGACAGCGCCGAGTGGGTTTGTCACCTCACTCGTTTTAGTAAATAATGACTGGCCTGAAAAGGCTTCGCTTGCTGCTTCTCAGCTCAACAGACACTGATGTCACGGCGACCTTCAGTAGACTGGTGTCTCCAGGCTTCTAGTATTGATTTCCTCTCACGGCTTCAATAATTTCACAAAGCCAGCTAGGGCGAGGTGCTAGCGGATGTTATACTCGAGAACAGGTCTCATTTGTAGTGACTGACACCGAGGTTTTAGAAGTGAATTTTGATAACGAAATGACGATGGTTAGGGGAGAGGGGGAGGGAAGAGGACGCTGGGAATCGAAATGATGTGGTGGAAGAGGCAGGGGGTGAGCGGGGGGAGAAAGGGGGAAAATGAGAGAAAGAGAGGCACGCCTCTGTCATCAACTCATTGATGCCAGTAATGCTGCCATTGTTAGTTCCTTACGCATGCATTCGGAACTGATGCTTGCATGCATGCTGTCAGGGGAGGTCACAATGACCGTGTGTTGTGGCGCCACAGGGATGTGTAACACACTGTTGTGGCCTTGTTACTACTGATCACACTTGAGCGAAACGTTCCTTTAAAAAAAGGTTTACGATGTTTTGTATCTGCTTTCGTGCAGTTGTGAGACCTCTGCCTTGTAGCAGTCACTGCTTCAGGTCATGCTAGTATTATTATTATTATTATTATTATTATTATTATTATTATTATTATTAAAATGAAGTGCTCAACAATCAGAAGTCACATAACGCCAGAGAAATGGTAGACAGTCAGGTTCGATCCAAGGAAGAGGAGGATAGGCATTATTCTTGGATCAAGAGCCCTCATCGAAACCAAACACCTGTGTGTGTGTGTGTGTGTGTGTGTGTGTAAGAAGAAACTAGACAAGTATTTCCACCAGGTGCCAGATCAACTAAGCTGTGATGGATGTGGGGCAGTGGGCCACCAGCAGCAACAGCCTGGTTAACCAAGCAGGCACCAGACGAGCCTGGTCCATCGCCGGGCTCTGGGAGTAAAAAAAAAAAAACTCACGAGACTCATCAAAAATATATCAAAGGTACCTAATTTTACTCACCTAATTGTGGTTGCAGGGGTAAATTCTCAGCTCCTGGCCCCGTCTCTCTGCTGGCAATTACTAGTTTCACCTTCTCCTGGCTGCGCGAGCCTTATAATACCGATTCTTGAAATTATGTACAGATTCCGCCTCTACCACTTCACTGTCTTGATCGCTCCACTTCCTGGCCCTCTAAGGCTAAAGAAGTATTTCCTAACATTCCTGTGACTCATCTTTCAGCCGTGACCTCGTTTACCTGAGACCACCTCTCAAACACATTCTACCTGTCCACCCTGTTAATTCCTGTCATTATTTTGTATGTCGTAATCATGTCACCTCTGGTCCTTCTGTCCTCTAGTGTCGTCAGGTTTACCTCCTTTAGCCTCTCCTCATAGTTCATATCCTCAGCTCTGGGACTAGTTTCGTTGCAAACCTTTGCACTTTTCCCAGCTTTATATGCTTATCAGATGTAAGTTTCATACTGGCGCTGCATACCCCAAGATGGACCTGACATATGCCGTACATTAGGTCGTAAATACCTCCTTGTTGAGGTTCCTGAAAGATACTCTAAAATTTGCCTGAGGGACACAACAGAATAAGTGCTGCAACGGTTATTGTGTTGATGTGTCCCTCAGATACACATCAGGGAGATTTGCAGCTCTTGTCCCCCGAGACTGTATACTGTTTCGTCTTTGCCCTTCTCCAGTTTTCATAAATTTGTTTTTTTTTTTAATTAAATTCCAATTGTGACTTTGACCAATCCTGCAGCTTGTCTAGATTCATTTGTAGTCTGTCCTGGTCTGCTCCTGTTTGTATTCTCCTCATTAGTTTCACATCACCTGCCGAACAGTGACACCTCTGACTCGAATTCCTCTGTAGTGTCGTTTACATACACAAGGAACAATACTGGTCCAAGTATTAACCCTTGTGGAAACCCACTCGTCATACCCATTCCGTCACCTTCTCCCTGACAGCAGCTCGTTACTTCCTTCCCGTTAAATATTCCTTGATGCACTGTAGTGTTTTTCCTGTAATTCCTGTCTGCTCCTCTAGTTTCCATGCCAGTCTCTTGTGAGGTACTGTCTCGAACACTTTCTTGCAGTCCAGGAATATTCAGTCTACCCATCCCTCTCTCTCCTTCTTAACTTTCGTTACCTTGTCATAAAACTCTTGCAAATTTGTGAGACAGAATTTACCATCTCGGAAACCGTGCTGACTGTTGTTTATAAATCCCCTCCTCTCCAGGAGCTCCACAACTTTTCTCCCGATAACCTCCATAACCTTACATGCTATGCCTGTTAGTGACACTGGCCTGTAGTTCAGTGATACCTGTCTGTTCCCGTTTTTAAATATTGTGACTGCATTCGCTGTTTTCCAGGCCTCTGGCAGTTGCTCTGTTTCAATCGATTTGTTGCAGATCACTGCTGGTGGTTCACACAGTTCCTCTGCTCCCTCTCTGGAAACCCACGGAGAGGAGTTCTTATAAGGTGTCATGGACTTCCAGGTGTCTAGTTCACTCAGTATTTTTCTTCTTCCGTTGTTTGTAGTCTGTCCAGCACTCGCTGGTGCACAAACACAGGGATACTTTGATGCTGCTGAAGGGGTCTTGATCTAATAAATTGAGGCTACCCCTTTCCCATTTCTTGGATCGAACCTGATTACCTCCATTAGCATATTATCTCCACTATGCAATTACCTGGGTTAATTATTACTCACGGAGACGTTTTGCTCGTCAGTGATGTTTTTCAACCCAATACACAAAATAAATACTAGAGACTGTCGAAGAAGCGGAGATATGATTTTGAGGTGATCAGTCCCCTAGCCTTGATAAGAGGTGTTCAGTCCCTCAAGTCTTGATAAAAGGTGTTCAGTCCCTAATTCTTGATAGATGGTGTTTCTCTGCCTCAACTTGTTTATAGACGATGGTGCTTTCTGTGTATAGCTTTACCAAGCCATGACTTGATAAAGCTCTATATAGAGCGAGCGAGTCTCAGATCATACACACCTACTAGAGAGAGTGAGAGAGAGAGAGAGATTTACAGTAAGAGTGTAGAGGAAGACAGTGTGAGAGAGGGAGGTGGAGAGAGAGATGGAGACAGTGAGGGAGAGAGACAGTGGAAGAGGGAGAGAGGGCTAGTTGGGTGTCCCACCTAGTCCTGTGTGGTGGTGGTGGTGGTGGTGGTGGCAGTCGTCTGTCCACTAGCCCCCCCCCTCCCCACCCCCTACCTGGTCAATACTGTCACCCCCACCACCACAATGTTATCACCACGCTGATTTAAATTACTCAGTCAGTCATTGGGCCAGCCAGCTCTGTTATCTGGCCATCCGGCCGTCAGTCCATCCATCAGGGCCGCCTCTAGGGGCTGGCAGGGGAAGGGGGAGGATAGGTGAAGATGCTGGCTAGATGGTCAGCAGACGAGGAGATAGCTCCTGGACATCCCTGTCTCCTGTCAGTCTCCTGTCACTGTTGTCACTGTGGCCAGAGCTTTAGTTGTTATTAACAGTGACGAGTAGGTTTCACTGCTCGATTTCACCCCCGTAATGTTATGGTACAGATAACACAGTACCTCATGTTACGGTGCAGATAACACAGTACCTCATGTTACGGTGCAGATAACACACTTCCTCATGTTATGGTACAGATAACACAGTACCTCATGTTATGGTACAGATAACACACTTCCCCATGTTATGGTACAGATAACACAGTACCTCATGTTACGGTGCAGATAACACACTTCCCCATGTTATGGTACAGATGACACAGTACCTCATGTTATGGTGCAGATGACACATTATCTCATGTTATGGTGCAGATGACACAACACCTCATATATTACGACACAGATGACACAGTACCTTGTGGCTTAAATATATAGTCAGAAAAGTCACTAATAAATTCTCTCAACTTGAACAAATGCCACAACAAATTCTCTTCCCCTAGATGAGAATTTACTAACTTTTTTAGAGGATGAGGAAGAAATAGTTATGAGACACAGCTACGAGCCAGAGTAATTATCTACTTTGGAAGATGCATTAAATATGATTTATGAATCACTATAATATATTAGGTCGTTTTAATTGAGGATGTTCTCACGCTTGAGCGTGGAGCGGGGCACACACGTGTGTACGTGGGCTTCCTTTAAGCGTTAGCCGTGGTCCCTAAAAGGGGAAAAAACGGCGGAAAAGAATCATCAATGCCGTGAATGGCTAATATGTCGACTGTGGTCAACACATACGTGATCCCAGACCAGTGTTGGTGGGAAACTGAAGAGAAACTCAGGAAACAAAAGCGTCAGTTAACCCAACCCCCCACACATAGTGCTAACCCAGACCCATCCCCCAGTCCTAGCGCTACTGCCCACAACGCTGGTGCTGGCCCAGGCTCAGTCCCCAGCCCGTGCTGACTCAGACTCAGCCCCCAGCCTTAGTGCCAGTTCAGACTCTGCTAGGGACTCTACCACAGTCCCTACATAAACCTTAAATATACAACCATCATGGCACAAGACCATAGCCCACATTACAGATGTAGTGGAGGAGTCTTCTTCTTCTGGGGAAAGTAGTTCCCCGGAAGCAGGACGGGGTGGCCCTGGCTTGGACACTGAGGATTATAGTGCACTCCTAGAAACTGCACAAATTGAGAACACACCTACCAAAAATTCTACCCAACCAAAAGCGAAATTGTGCAAATTCTATGTTTGGGGCATCTGTAAGCCTGGAATATCAGGAAAAACAAATAGGACATGCAACTTTGAGCATCCAAAAAAATGTCGTGACCTCCTGTCTAAAGGAGTGTGTCGTTCTTCCTCCTGTAAATTCTTTCACCCAAATATGTACCACTCTTCGGTCCTCCAAAAACAGTGCTACAACACCAGCTGCCCTGCATACCATCTAAAAGGGACCAGGAGGTACAGACCTCACAAGACAAACAATAGCAGTTACGACAACCCCACTCCAAGTGATTTTTTAGTGGCAGGAAACGAAGAAAGAAAATGGAAGGAAATAACAAAAACAGTCCACCACCTTGGAGCCTTGTTGGACTGGAGACACAGCCAGTGGCCCCCCATGGCCCTCCAGAACCCCAACTACTAATGCCAATAACAAAATCCCCCCAACAAACAAAGAATACAACCTCGTTTATATTTGCTAATATACAGGGCCTTAAGCCATCCACCAACAACAAAATACCTTTTATCAGTGGACTTCTAGAGGAGTCTAATGCGATGTTTACAGCCTTCACAGAGACCCACACAAAAGATCACTATGACAACGAATTATGGATAAATGGGTACAACCTTTTTAGATGTGACAGAAACAACTGCACGGAGATGCTGAACACCACAAATGATGTAGTTGAAGTTCTAACAATAAAGGTCGAGAACCAAAACCTAGTCATCATGGTTGTATATAAGCCACCAGATGCAACCTCCCAACAGTTCAAGGAACAGCTACTGAAAATTGATTACTGTCTGGAAAGCCTTCCAGCTCCATCCCCAAACTAGAGATGTATCAGATGTGAAAATTTAGATATACGCGGATTCGGATGTGTATGAGGATGTCTTACTTAATTTGCGGATGCGGATGCAGATGTAAGAAATTATGCGGATGTTCCACGGATGCGGATGTGGATATCCGATACATCACTACCCCAAACATCTTACTACTTGGTGATTTCAACCTAAGACATAGAAAATGGAAGAATGTCGCAAATAATGTTATAGCAGAAACAATCCCTGGAGGCAGCGCAGATGAAAGGTCACACACACATGAGCTACTAAATCTCTACAATAAACACATCCTAAGTCAGCAGATAGTGGAGTCACCAAGACTGGAGAACACACTTGACCTTATCTTCACAAATAATGAGGACCTGGTAAGTCGCATAACAATATCAAAAACTACTAATTCTGATCACAATCTAATCGAAGTTCAGACTTACATGCACAGGCGTCCTGGCCAGCAAAATACACGTAGCTGTGAAGGTGTCTTCACCAAATACAACTTCAACAACAAGACCATCAACTGGGACCAGGTAAACCATGTTTTAAGTAAAACATGTTGGGAAGATATCTTAAATAACATGGATCCAAACCAGTGCCTTGAAAGTATCAACTTCCTGGCAGCTGAAGTATGTTCAAGGCTTATTTCCCTAAGAAAGAAGAAGTACACTGGAGAGATTAAGACGCTTCCTCTACAAAAGATGACGAAGAATCTCTGAGCTCCTCAAGAACTCTAGATTATCTGATACATGGAAGGAAGCGCTGACCAGGGAAGTGGAAAGTATCGAACTTAAATTAAAAGATTCATACAGGACCCATGAGAGACAGGAGGAGCTAAAAGCGATTAGTGAAATTAAAAGAAATTCGAAATATTTCTTTTCATATGCCAAAGACAAGGCAAATACCACATCTAGTATCGGGCCCCTGCTCAGACAAGATGGGACTTACCCATATGACAAAGAAATGAGTGAGATACTGAAATCCCAATACGACTCTGTGTTTAGCGAGCCACTAATCAGTCTGAAGATCGACAATCCAAATGAATTTTCCATGAATGAGCCTCAAAACTCCATCAGTGTATGCCAGATTTCCGACATTACCCAAACTCCGATAAACTTTGCGAAAGCCATTGACAACATGCCCATGCACTCAGCCCCAGGCCCAGACTCGTGGAACTCTGTGTTCATTAAGAACTGCAAGAAACCCCTTTCACGTGGAGAAGGAGCTTAGACATGGGTGAAATTCCACAGTCATTAAAAACAACGGATATAGCCCCACTCCATAAAGGTGGCAGCAAAGCATTAGCTAAGAACTATAAACTAATAATTCTAACGTCCCACAACATCATAAAAATCTTTGAAAGAGTGCTAAGAATCACGATTGCAAACCACTTGGATTCTCAAAAACTGCACAATCCAGGGCAACATGGGTTCAGGGCAGGTCGCTCCTGCCTCTCGCAACTACTGGATCACTATGATATGGTCTGGGATACACTGGAAGAAAAACAGAATGCAGATATAGTATACACAGACTTTGCAAAAGCCTTTGACAAATGCGATCATGGCGTAACAGCGCACAAAATACATGTTAAGGAATAACTGCCAAAGTGGAAAAATGAATCTTCAACTTTCTAACCAATAGAACACAAAGAGTAGTGGCAAACAGAGTTAAATCGGAAGCTGCCATAGTGAAAATCTCTGTTTCACTAGGCACAGTAATCGCCCCCATCCTGTTCCTCATCCTCATATTAGACATAGAGATGTAATCCACAGCACCGTATCATCCTTTGCATACGATACTAGGATCTGTATGAGACTGACTTCTATTGAGGACAAGGTTAACCTCCAAGAAGATATAAACCAAGTTTTCCAATGGGCAACGGAAAACAATATGATGTTCAATGAGGACACATTCCAACTACTCCGTTATGGAAAACTGGAGGAGATAATAACTAGAACAGAATATACTACAAATTCTGATCACACAATAGAGCGGAAAAATAATGTGAGGGACCTGGGAGTGGTAATGTCTGAGGATCTCACTTTCAAGGACCATAACAGTGCCACGATCACAAATGCAAAGAAAATGATAGGATGGATAATGAGAACGTTCAAAACAAGAGATGCCAAGCCAATGATGATCCTTTTCAAATCACTTGTTCTCTCTAGGCTGGAATACTGCTGCACATTAACATCTCCGTTCAAAGCAGGTGAAATTGCAGATCTAGAGAATGTACAGAGAACCTTTACTGCACATATAAGTTCCATCAAACACCTAAACTACTGGGAACGCTTGGAAGCACTTGACTTGTACTCGCTGGAACGCAGGCGAGAGAGATATGTCATAATCTACACTTGGAAAATTCTAGAAGGAATGGTCCCGAATCTGCACACATAAATCACTCCCTACGAAAGTAAAGACTAGGCAGGCGGTGCAAAATATCCCCATTGGTACACTAAGAGAAAACACCATAAGTGTCCGGGGCCTAAGACTGTTCAACAGCCTCCTACCATGCATAAGGGGAATTACCAATAGGCCCTTGGCTGCCTTCAAAAGGGAGTTGGACAGATACTTAAAGTCGGTGCCAGATCAGCCGGGATGTGGTTCGTACATTGAACTACGTGCGGCCAGCAGTAACAGCCTGGTTGATCAGGCCCTGATCCACCGGGAGGCCTGGTCGTGGACCGGGCCGCGGGGGTGTTGATCCACGAAATACCCTCCAGGTAGACTCCAGGTAAGTGAGGCCAAAGTGGTGGTAGTAGTGGTTGTTGTTGGTAGGTGGCAGGTATTAATTGTGGTAGTGGTGTTGGTTGGCAATTACTGGTTGTGGTGATGGTGGTAGCAGTTGGTAAGCATTGCTGTTGTTGTTGTTGCTGAAGTTGTTGGTGGTGGTGGTATTGGTGGTGGTATTGGTGGTGGTGTTGATGGTGGTGGTGAAGGAATGGTGGTGCTGGTGAAAGGGGGAAGGGAGTGGTGTTAGTGGACGAGGCAGTGTTTCTGGTGGAAGAGAAGTGTTATGTGAGGTGTCAGAGAAGTGGGACGTGAGGTGTCAGAGAAGTGAGATGTGAGGTGTCAGAGAAGTGAGACGTGAAGTGTCAGAGAAGTAAGATGTGAGGTGTCAGAGAAGTGAGATGTGAGGTGTCAGAGAAGTGAGATGTGAGGTGTCAGAGAAGTGGGACGTGAGGTGTCAGAGAAGTGAGATGTGAGGTGTCAGAGAAGTGAGACGTGAGGTGTCAGAGAAGTGAGATGTGAGGTGTCAGAGAAGTGAGGTGTGAGGTGTCAGAGAAGTGAGATGTGAGGTGTCAGAGAAGTAAGATGTGAGGTGTCAGAGAAGTAACAAGACTATCCAAAACTATCCACTTTTTCCTCCCTCACCTTAAAATCTCCCAGAGGGGAACGTGAGTAAGCACGGTTGAGGGAAGAGCCTGTTTAAGGCTCACTCACTCATCTGGAGAAGATTGTTTAAGGCTCACTCACTCATCTGGAGAAGATTGTTTAAGGCTTACTCACTCCTCTGGAGAAGATTGTTTAAGGCTTACTCACTCATCTGGAAAAGATTGTTTAAGGCTTACTCACTCATCTGGAGAAGATTGTTTAAGGCTCACTCACTCATCTGGAAAAGATTGTTTAAGGCTTACTCACTCATCTGGAGAAGATTGTTTAAGGCTCACTCACTCATCTGGAGAAGATTGTTTAAGGCTCACTCACTCATCTGGAGAAGATTGTTTAAGGCTTACTCACTCATCTGGAGAAGATTGTTTAAGGCTTACTCACTCATCTGGAGAAGATTGTTTAAGGCTTACTCACTCATCTGGAGAAGATTGTTTAAGGCTTACTCACTCATCTGGAGAAGATTGTTTAAGGCTCACTCACTCATCTGGAGAAGATTGTTTAAGGCTTACTCACTCATCTGGAGAAGATTGTTTAAGGCTCACTCACTCATCTGGAGAAGATTGTTTAAGGCTCACTCACTCATCTGGAGAAGATTGTTTAAGGCTCACTCACTCATCTGGAGAAGATTGTTTAAGGCTCACTCACTCATCTGGAGAAGATTGTTTAAGGCTTACTCACTCATCTGGAGAAGATTGTTAAGGCTTACTCACTCATCTGGAGAAGATTGTTTAAGGCTCACTCACTCATCTGGAGAAGATTGTTTAAGGCTCACTCACTCATCTGGAGAAGATTGTTTAAGGCTTACTCACTCATCTGGAGAAGATTGTTTAAGGCTTACTCACTCATCTGGAGAAGATTGTTTAAGGCTCACTCACTCATCTGGAGAAGATTGTTTAAGGCTCACTCACTCATCTGGAGAAGATTGTTTAAGGCTCACTCACTCATCTGGAGAAGATTGTTAAAGGCTCACTCACTCATCTGGAGAAGATTGTTTAAGGCTCACTCACTCATCTGGAGAAGATTGTTTAAGGCTCACTCACTCATCTGGAGAAGATTGTTTAAGGCTCACTCACTCATCTGGAGAAGATTGTTTAAGGCTTACTCACTCATCTGGAGAAGATTGTTTAAGGCTCACTCATCTGGAGAAGATTGTTAAGGCTTACTCACTCACATAGAGAAGATTGTTTGGACTTACTCACTCACCTGGAGAAGATTGTTTGGGCTTACTCACTCACCTGGAGAAGATTGTTTGGGCTTACTCACTCACCTGGAGAAGATTGTTTGGGCTTACTCACTCACCTGGAGAAGATTGTTTGGGCTTACTCACTCACCTGGAGAAGATTGTTTGGACTTACTCACTCACCTGGATAAGATTGTTTGGGCTTACTCACTCACCTGGAGAAGATTGTTTGGGCTTACTCACTCACCTGGAGAAGATTGTTTGGACTTACTCACCTGGAGAAGATTGCTTGGGCTTACTCACTCACATAGAGAAGATTGTTTGGGCTTACTCACTCACCTGGAGAAGATTGTTTAAGGCTTACTCACTCACCTGGAGAAGATGTGTTGGGTCAGATAGGTTAAGGTGAACGAACGGATGGTCCTCAGCACTCACCTGAGAGACCAGTACTGCTGAGACGACGTAGGATAACTGCTGAGGTGTGTGTCCCAGCGCTCATCCAGGGTTGACAAGTGGCTGAGGAGGAGGGAGTGAGAGATGGAGGCTGAGGGCGAGGGAGTGAGAGATGGAGGCTGAGAGAGTGAGACATGGAGGCTGAGGGCGAGGGAGTGAGAGATGGAGGCTGAGGGAGTGAGACATGGAGGCTGAGGGCGAGGGAGTGAGAGATGGAGGCTGAGGGCGAGGGAGTGAAAGACGGAAGCCGAGGGTGAGGGAGTGAGAAATGGAAGGAGAGGGAGTGAGGGAGTAAGACAGACTACGAACAAGAGAGTAGAAGATAGAGACTACGAACAAGGGAGTGGAAAATAAAGACTACGGACAAGGGAATATAAAATAAAAAGTACAAACAAGGGAGTGGAAGATACAAGCTACGAACAAGGGAGTGGAAAATATAAACTACGAACAAGGAAGTGGAAAATATAAACTACAAACAAGGGAGTGGAAGATAAAGACTCGGACTGAGCAGGTCTCAAGTGACAGGTAACTAGAAAGGATGGAAATTACGTAGGTGAAGGGGCGCTAGGAGCATCAGTAGGTTAACTCACCTGAGGGGGTCGAGAGCAGTGGGCAGGTAGGGGAAGCTGTAGGGGTAGCCATCCTTCTTCAGGGTTTTGGGCTTCCTACGAGGCCGATACTTGTAGTCAGGGTAGTCCCTCATGTGTTGTGCCCTGGCCCGGAAGATACACAATAATAATAATAATAATAATAATAATAATAATAATAATAATAATAATAATTTTAATCATATTTACTACTAGCTGCTGCTGCTGCTGCTACGGTGGCCCGTGGCCTGGTGATAAAGCTCTCGCTTCACACGCTGAGGGCCTGGGTTCGATTCCCGGCAAGGGTGAAAACATTGGACGTGTTTCCTTACACCGGTTGTCCCTGTTCACCCATCAGTAAAATGGGTACCTGGGTGTTAGTCGACTGGTGTGGGTCGCATCCTGGGACAAAAGTGACCTAATTTGCAAGAAATGCGCAGCATAACAAGCGGCTTTCTATATAGTAGTATGTCATTGATGTCAGCTATAGTCTGTATACCTTGTACATGTACTTGTAGAAATAAAGATATTATATTATTAATATTATTACTGCTACTGGTATTACTACCACTAGTGGTACTACTACTATTATTACTACTACTACTACTACTAATAATAATAATACTAATACTAATGATAATAATAATAATAATTATACAGCATTATTCAAATCTGGAGAAGCGCTACACCCGTAAAGGTCCTACAGCTCCTATTGGAGAATAGAAGGCAATTAGGTTTGATCCAAGGAAAGAGGGAAAGTCTGGCTCCACTTCCTTGGATGAAGAGACCTCCCCAGCGTCAATTCAACTCACTTGAAGAGAACATCCATTTATTGAGAATATTTAAGAATACTATTTTTTATTATGATTATTATTATTATTAATTGAATTATTATTATTATTATTTATTTCGAACACAGGTGATTTCTGGTGGGCGTGTTTCAGCTATTTGTAACTAAGTCGCAAAGAGTCAGTGAAAGGAGAGAGCAAAAGACAGCAAAGATCACTTATTAATCTTCACCATATAATATACGGATAATTACACTATGTACAGTGAGTATTTACAAGATGGTATAAGGAAGCAAGAGACGCGGTGAGAACCGTCTTGGACCAGAAGAGAGGGGCGGAAGGAAGCAAGAGACGCGGTGAGAACCGTCTTGGACCAGAAGAGAGGCACGGAAGGAAGAAAGAGACGCGGTGAGAACCGTCTTGGATCAGAGGAGAGGGAAGGAAGGAAGCAAGAGATGCGGTGAGAACCGTCTTGGACCAGAGGAGAGGGACGGAAGGAAGCAAGAGACGCGGTGAGAACCGTCTTGGACCAGAAGAGAGGCACGGAAGGAAGAAAGAGACGCGGTGAGAACCGTCTTGGATCAGAGGAGAGGGACGGAAGAAAGCAAGAGATGCGGTGAGAACCGTCTTGGACCAGAGGAGAGGGACGGAAGGAAGCAAGAGATGCGGTGAGAACCGTCTTGGACCAGAAGAGAGGGACGGAAGGAAGCAAGAGATGCGGTGAGAACCGTCTTGGACCAGAGGAGAGGGACGGAAGGAAGCAAGAGACGCGGTGAGAACCGTCTTGCACCAGAGGAGAGGGACGGAAGGAAGCAAGAGACGCGGTGAGAACCGTCTTGAACCAGAGGAGAGGGACGGAAGGAAGCAAGAGACGCGGTGAGAACCGTCTTGGACCAGAGGAGAGGACGGAAGGAAGCAAGAGACGGTGAGAACCGTCTTGGACAAGAGAGAGGACGGAAGGAAGCAAGAGACGCGGTGAGAACCGTCTTGGACCAGAGGGGAGGACGGAAGGAAGCAAGAGATGCGTGAGAACCGTCTTGGACCAGAGAGAGGGACGGAAGGAAGCAAGAGATGCGGTGAGAACTGTCTTGGATCAGAGGAGAGGGACGGAAGGAAGCAAGAGATGCGGTGAGAACCGTCTTGGACCAGAGGAGAGGGACGGAAGGAAGCAAGAGATGCGGTGAGAACCGTCTTGGACCAGAAGAGAGGGACGGAAGGAAGCAAGAGACGCGGTGAGAACCGTCTTGGACCAGAGGAGAGGACGGAAGGAAGCAAGAGACGCGATGAGAACCGTCTTGGACCAGAGAGAGGGACGGAAGGAAGCAAGAGACGCGGTGAGAACCGTCTTGGACCAGAGGAGAGGGACGGAAGGAAGCAAGAGACGCGGTGAGAACCGTCTTGGACCAGAGGAGAGGGACGGAAGGAAGCAAGAGACGCGGTGAGAACCGTCTTGGACAAGAGGAGAGGGACGGAAGAAAGCAAGAGACGCGGAGAGAACCGTCTTGGACCAGAGGAGAGGGACGGAAGGAAGCAAGAGACGCGGTGAGAACCGTCTTGGACCAGAGGAGAGGGACGGAAGGAAGCAAGAGACGCGGTGAGAACCGTCTTGGACCAGAGGAGAGGGACGGAAGGAAGCAAGAGACGCGGTGAGAACCGTCTTGCACCAGAGGAGAGGGACGGAAGGAAGCAAGAGACGCGGTGAGAACCGTCTTGGACCAGAGGAGAGGGACGGAAGGAACAGAGAGCGTGAGAACCGTCTTGGACCAGAGAGGACGGAAGGAAGCAAGAACGCAGTGAGAACACGTCTTGAGACAAGAGGATAGGACAGAAGGAAGCAAGACTGCGTGACAACTCTTGCACCAGAGAGAAGGACGGGAAGGAAGCAAGAGACGCGGTGAGAACCGTCTTGACCAGAGGAGAGGGACGGAAGGAAGCAAGAGACGCGGTGAGAACCGTCTTGGACCAGAGGAGAGGGACGGAAGGAAGGCTGCCGCCTCGTCTGCTCCACGAGTTGAAGACGTCACTTCACGAACAGTCGTCTTTTCTCTCGTGACTGACTGATGAACCGGCAATTAGCGTAGCAGTGGGGCCCAGACTGCTGTACTCTTAACTGCTGGTTCACTGGTCGGGAGGACATGCCTACATGGGGAGGGCATGTCTACATGGGGAGGACATGTCTACATGGGGAGGACATGCCTACATGGGGAGGACATACCTACATGGGGAGGGCATGTCTACATGGGGAGGACATGCCTACATGGGGAGGACATGCCTACATGGGGAGGACATGCCTACATGGGGAGGGCATGTCTAAATGGGGAGGGCATGTCTACATGGGGAGGGCATGTCTACATGGGGAGGACATGCCTACATGGGGAGGACATGCCTCATGGGGAGGCATGTCTACATGGGAAGGACATGCCTACATGGGAGGCATGTCTACATGGGGAGGACATGCCTACATGGGGAGGACATGTCTACATGGGGAGGTATGCTACATGGGAGGACATGCCTCATGGGAGGACATGCCTACATGGGGAGGACATACCTACATGGGGAGGAATGCCTACATGGTGAGGACATGCCTACATGGTGAGGACATGCCTACATGGGGAGGACATGCCTGCATGGGGAGGACATGCCTACATGGGGAGGACATGCCTACATGGTGAGGACATGCCTACATGGGGAGGACATGCCTGCATGGGGAGGAAATGCCTACATGGGAAGGACATGCCTACATGGTGAGGACATGTCTACATGGGGAGGACATACCTACATGGGGAGGACATGCCTGCATGGGGAGGACATGCCTACATGTGGAGGACATGCCTACATGATGAGGACATGCCTACATGGGGTCGACATGCCTACATGGGGAGGACATGCCTGCATGGGGAGGAAATGCCTACATGGGAAGGACATGCATACATGGTGAGGACATGCCTACATGGGGAGGACATGCCTACATGGGGAGGACATGCCTACATGGGGAGGACATGCCTGCATGGGGAGGACATGCCTACATGGGGAGGACATACCTACATGGGGAGGAAATGCCTACATGGGGAGGACATGCCTACATGGGGAGGACATGCCTGCATGGGGAGGACATGCCTGCATGGGGAGGACATGCCTGCATGGGGAGGACATGCTTACATTCGCGTGTAACATACGTCAAATAAATTGTAACATACTCTTCTAATGCCACATTATTATTATTATTATTATTACATAAAACTCTAAATAAATGAGAACCAATCACCGCAAAGATTCATGGAGGCTCCACACTCCGTCCTCCTACCCACTTAGTGCTAGTGGAGGCTCCACACTCCGTCCTCCTACCCACTTAGTGCTAGTGGAGGCTCCACACTCCGTCCTCCTACCCACTTGGTGCTAGTGGAGGCTCCACACTCCGTCCTCCTAACCACCTAGTGCTAGTAGAGGCTCCACACTCCGGCTTCCTACCCATCTAGTGCTAGTAAAAGCTCCACACTCCGGCCTCCTAACCACCTAGTGCTAGTAGAGGCTCCACACTCCGGCCTTACTACCCACCTTGTGCTAGTAGAGGCTCCACACTCCGGCCTACTACCCACTTAGTGCTAGTAGAGGCTCCACACTCCGGCCTACTACCCACCTAGTGCTAGTAGAGGCTCCACACTCCGGCCTACTACCCACTTAGTGCTAGTAGAGGCTCCACACTCCGGCCTACTACCCACTTAGTGCTAGTAGAGGCTCCACACTCCGGCCTACTACCCACTTAGTGCTAGTAGAGGCTCCACACTCCGGCCTCCTACCCATCTAGTGCTAGTAGAGGCTCCACACTCCGGCCTACTACCCACTTAGTGCTAGTAGAGGCTCCACACTCCGGCCTACTACCCACTTAGTGCTAGTAGAGGCTCCACACTCCGGCCTCCTACCCATCTAGTGTTAGTAGAGGCTCCACACTCCGGCCTCCTACCAATCTAGTGCTAGTAGAGGCTCCACACTCCGGCTACCTAGCGGCAGGAGAGAGAACTTTAAACACCGTGTGGCAAGATTCTCAACAAATGTTAAGAGTTTTTTTATGTAATGAGAAAGTGAGATACAATCAAGGATTGTTAGGACTCAATAATTGTTTACAAATAGCCTGGTTGACCAGGGAATTATCTGATAGTGGAGTGGACCAGGGAATTATCTGATAGTGGAGTGGACCAGGGAATTATCTGATAGTGTGGTTGACGAGGGAATTATCTGATATTGGGGTGGACCACGAAATTATCTGATAGTGGGGGGAACCAGGGAATTATCTGATAACGGGGTGGACCAAATAATTATCTGATAGTGGAATGGACCAGGGAATTTTCTGACAGTGATTTGGACCAGGGAATTATCTGATAGCCTGGTGGACCAGAGAATTATCTGACAGTGGGATGGACCAAGGAATTATCTGATAGCCTGGATGACCAAGGAATTATCTGATAGCGTGGTGGACCGGGAAATTATCTGATAACCTGGTGGACCAGAGAATTATATAACTGGGGTGAACCAAGGAATTATATGATAGCCTGGATGACCAAGGAATTATCTGGCAGCACGATAATTAATTGTTTCAGATATCGAATGATTGTTATGACGTCACACAAGGCCATGATGATTGCTATTGCGTCACACAAGGCCATGATGATTGCTATTGCGTCACACAACGCCATGATGATTGCTATTGAGTCACACAACGCCATGATGATTGCTATTGCGTCACACAACGCCATGATGATTGCTATTGCGTCACACAACGCCATGATGATTGCTATTGAGTCATACAACGTCATGATGATTGCTATTGCGTCACACAACGTCATGATGATTGCTATTGCGTCACACAACGCCATGATGATTGCTATTGCGTCACACAACGTCATGATGATTGCTATTGCGTCACACAACGCCATGATGATTGCTATTGCGTCACACAACGCCATGATGATTGCTATTGCGTCACACAACGCCATGATGATTGCTATTGAGTCACACAACGCCATGATGATTGCTATTGCGTCACACAACGTCATGATGATTGCTATTGCGTCATACAACGTCATGATGATTGCTATTGCGTCACACAACGCCATGATGATTGCTATTGCGTCACACAACGTCATGATGATTGCTATTGCGTCACACAACGTCATGATGATTGCTATTGCGTCACACAACGTCATGATGATTGCTATTGCGTCACACAACGCCATGATGATTGCTATTGCGTCACACAACGTCATGATGATTGCTATTGCGTCACACAACGTCATGATGATTGCTATTGCGTCACACAACGTCATGATGATTGCTATTGCATCACACAACGTCATGATGATTGCTATTGCGTCACACAACGTCATGATGATTGCTATTGCATCACACAACGTCATGATGATTGCTATTGCATCACACAACGTCATGATGATTGCTATTGCATCACACAACGCCATGATGATTGTCTTTGCGTCACATGACGCAAAGACAGACAAAGACAAAAACTTTTTTAACATGATTTCAAATCAATTATTTACATCAACTAACGTTGAGTAACGAGTAGTGTTGCTTACATTATTTTAAGTAACGAGTGAAGATCTCCAGCGTTGCCAGAGACATCAGGCCTCAGACCTTACCAGTGACGTCAAGGAGGCCTCAGACATTACCAGTGACATCAAGACGACCTCAGACATTACCAGTGGCATCAAGGAAGCCTCAGACATTACCAGTGACATCAAGGCCTCAAACATTACCAGTGACATCAAGGCCTCAGACATTACCAGTGACATCAAGGCCTCAGACATTACCAGTGACGTCAAGGAGGCCTCAGACATTACCAGTGACATCAAGAAGGGCTCACACTTTACCAGTGACATCAAGGAGGCCTCAGACATTACCAATGACATCAAGAAGGCCTCAGACATTACCAATGACATCAAGGAGGCCTCGGACCTTTTCAGTGACATCAAGAGGCCTCAGACATTACCAGTGGCATCAAGAAGACATCAAACCTTCCCATTGACATCATTAAAAGACCTCAGGCATCTTCTACCCTCATCTCCAAAACTGACATCACAAAAACGTTTCTGGGAACTACAAACAACAACGTTTCTCTCACATACTGGGAACTACAAACAACATCGTTTCTTACCCGTACCCTAAACTACAAACACTAGCACTAACAGCGTGTTTGATCACTCTGTCCATCAGTAGTCCTGGTCTGGGACCGGGCCGGGGGGGGGGGTAGACCCCCGAAACTATCTCCGGGTAAACACGCAGAAACTACAAACCAGAGAGTACAAACACTACTCTTCTTTCTCGGACCATAGAGTACAAACACTACTCTTCTCTCCTGTACGAGAGAGTACAAACACTTCTCTCCTGTATGAGAGAATACAAACACTACTCTTCTCGCTTTTTTCCTGTACCAGAGAATACAAACATTACTCTTCTTTTCCGTACCAGAGTACAAATACTACTCTTCTCTCCCGTACGAGAGTACAAACACAGCAAAGTCTCTCTCTCTCTCTCTCTCTCTCTCTCTCTCTCTCTCTCTCTCTCTCTCTCTCTCTCTCTCGCACACAGCACATCATTCTACCCGTGTCTTCTCCTTTGCAATTTTGTATCATTCTCATCTGTATAGTCCCTCCTCACGTTCCTCTGCTGGCTTCTGCTGCTGTAGCGGGCGCTGCTGTAGCGGGCGCTGCTGTAACGGGCGCTGCTGTAGCGGGCGCTGCTGTAGCGGGCGCTACTGCAGGGGGCGCTGTTGTAGAGGGCGCTGCTGCAGCAGGAGCACCAACGTAAACAATTCCAGAGCACTAGTAAACAATGTGATGCCCTCCATTTACACAGTATTTAAAAATAAAAGGGTATTCTATTGAGAGGGCTTTATATCACGAGCAGCCCAGAAAACAATAGACAAGAATCTATTCCTCTACTCGTGCGCCTTAGATAGTGCACGATAGTCTTTATACTAGAGAGAGGTAGGTAGTTCTTGTCACCACACAGCCTCGGGTGTGGACTTCCAGGCCATCTTTCCCATGTAATACCATGCACTCCCATGTACTGACATGCACTCCCATGTACTACAATGCACTCCCACGTACTTCCACGCACTCCCATGTACTACCATGCGCTCCCATACACTCCCATGCACGCCCATGTATTGATATACAGCGACCAGCTTCAGGTCGTCCCTGTGTATTGACGGCAACGAACAGGAACGACTCACCAGAACGACTCGCCAGAACGACTCACCAGAACGACTCACCAGAACGACTCACCAGAACGACTCACCAGAACGACTCACCAGAACGACTCACCAGAACGACTCACCAGAACGACTCACCAGAACGACTCACCAGAGCGGCCACACAGCGTAACAGCCTCCCCGCCCCCCCGGTATTGTGTGGCGACGCAGGAGAAGCGTGATTTTGAGTCCGAGGCAACAGTCAGTTAATATGGAACTGTGTTTTGGTGAAGAATGGTGATTGAAGACAAAATAATAATAATAACCATCAGTCAGTGTCACTCTGCGCCTCCACTGAGACGGAAAGAAGAAAAAAAAGCCCAGCGCGCTACGCCAGAGTGCAAAACATTTAACAAGCTTCCAAAGATTTTGCCATTCACTCTGTCTCAGTGGTGCGCCATTAAGAGGCGAGTTTCTTAGTGGTGCCAAAACTATTAGCAACAGTCTCAGCAGTACCACAGTTATTATTATTATTATTATTATTATTATTATTATTATTATTATTATTATTATATTGGCACTAAGATAATTAACAACAATCTTAGTGTTTTGGATTTATAAATAATTAGTAATCTGGTACAATGTACCGTTTATCAAGAACACTGCATGGTACAGTAGTGTACCATTTATCAGGAACACTGTATGGTACAGTGTACTGTTTATTAGAAACACTGTATAACACAGTGTACCGTTTATCAGGAATACTGTATGGTACAGTGTACCGTTTATTAGGAATACTGTATGGTACAGTGTACCGTTTTGTAAAGAGTGTATGGTTGAAACGGATGATTAATATCAAGTTTGATTCATTATCTCACGTAAGGACGCACTAGTGATCTTGAGAGAGAGAGAGAGAGAGAGAGAGAGAGAGAGAGAGAGAGAGAGAGAGAGAGAGAGAGAGAGAGACTGGACAAACAGTTGCTAAACACTGACGATTTAAGGGATAACAAAGGAGTGGTAAAGAATAAAAGACTAGGAAAAGTGCTGTTGAGGCGGGCGGGAGGGCGGAGAAGTGGGCGGGAGGGAGGAGAGAGAGATGGGGGTACACAAAATTTCAAAATTACTGTCAGTATCTCACCTACTGTATTCGTAATTCCCTTCAACACACTTTCCTCTGTACGCGAAAGATTGGCTAATCCCCGCATCCTGGCAACCCCCTCAACCCCACCCTAGAGACTATAACCCCATCTCTACCTCAGGAACCCCTCACTCAGACCTCCGGGGGATAAAATAGGGGGGAAAGGGAAGTTCAAAGTCAGCATTCCGACCTCCAGAAGGTTGAGCCATGAAGTTGAACAACCCAGAACTTCGGGAGTGGAAAAAAAGGAGAGTTGAACTCCGAAGTTCAACACCTAAAGTTCCGGAGACTTGAACTTGAGCAGTTGAAGCACCTCAAGTTCCAGAGATTTAGACTTCGAAGTCTAGCACGACGATTTAATGTAATTTAAACTTTGAAGACCAGGACCCCAAGTTCTAGAGTGTTGAACCTCGAAGTGCACACGTCGACCTCCAGAGTGTTGAACCTCGAAGTGCACACGTCGACCTCCAGAGTGTTGAACCTCGAAGTGCACACGTCGACCTCCAGAGTGTTGAACCTCGAAGTGCACACGTCGACCTCCAGAGTGTTGAACCTCGAAGTGCACACGTCGACCTCCAGAATGTTGAACCTCGAAGTGCACACGTCGACCTCCAGAGTGTTGAACCTCGAAGTGCACACGTCAACCTCCAGAATGTTGAACCTCGAAGTGCACACGTCAACCTCCAGAGTGTTGAACCTCGAAGTGCACACGTCGACCTCCAGAGTGTTGAACATCGAAGTGCACACGTCGACCTCCAGAGTGTTGAACATCGAAGTGCACACGTCAACCTCCAGAGTGTTGAACCTCGAAGTGCACACGTCGACCTCCAGAGTGTTGAACCTCGAAGTGCACACGTCGACCTCCAGAGTGTTGAACCTCGAAGTGCACACGTCGACCTCCAGAGTGTTGAACCTCGAAGTGCACACGTCGACCACCAGAGTGTTGAACCTCGAAGTGCACACGTCAACCTCCAGAATGTTGAACCTCGAAGTGCACACGTCAACCTCCAGAGTGTTGAACCTCGAAGTGCACACGTCGACCTCCAGAATGTTGAACCTCGAAGTGCACACGTCGACCTCCAGAGGTTGAACCTCGAGTGACACGTCGACCTCCAGAGTGTTGAACCTCGAAGTGCACACGTCGACCTCAGAGTGTTGAACCTCGAAGTGCACACGTCACCTCCAGAGTGTTGAACCTCGAAGTGCACACGTCGACCTCCAGAGTGTTGAACCTCGAAGTGCACACGTCGACCTCCAGAGTGTTGAACCTCGAAGTGCACACGTCGACCTCCAGAGCGTTGAACCTCGAAGTGCACACGTCGACCTCCAGAGTGTTGAACCTCGAAGTGCACACGTCGACCTCCAGAGTGTTGAACCTCGAAGTGCACACGTCGACCTCCAGAGTGTTGAACATCGAAGTGCACACGTCAACCTCCAGAGTGTTGAACCTCGAAGTGCACACGTCGACCTCCAGAGTGTTGAACTCGAAGTGCACACGTCGACCTCCAGAGTGTTGAACATCGAAGTGCACACGTCGACCTCCAGAGTGTTGAACTCGAAGTGCACACGTCGACCTCCAGAGTGTTGAACCTCGAAGTGCAACGTCGACCTCCAGAGTGTTGAACCTCGAAGTGCACACGTCGACCTCCAGAGTGTTGAACCTCGAAGTGCACACGTCGACCTCCAGAGTGTTGAACCTCGAAGTGCACACGTCAACCTCCAGAGTGTTGAACCTCGAAGTGCACACGTCGACCTCCAGAGTGTTGAACCTCGAAGTGCAACGTCGACCTCCAGAGTGTTGAACCTCGAAGTGCACACGTCAACCTCCAGAGTGTTGAACATCGAAGTGCACACGTCGACCTCCAGAGTGCTGAACATCGAAGTCCACACGTCGACCTCCAGAGTGTTGAACATCGAAGTGCACACGTCGACCTCCAGAGTGTTGAACATCGAAGTGCACACGTCGACCTCAGAGTGTTGAACTCGAAGTGACACGTCACCTCCAGAGTGTTGAACTCGAAGTGCACACGTCAACCTCCAGAGGTTGAACTCGAAGTGCACACGTCGACCTCCAGAGTGTTGAACTCGAAGTGCACACGTCGACCTCCAGAGTGTTGAACATCGAAGTGCACACGTCGACCTCCAGAGTGTTGAACATCGAAGTGCACACGTCGACCTCCAGAGTGTTGAACATCGAAGTGCACACGTCGACCTCCAGAGTGTTGAACCTCGAAGTGCACACGTCGACCTCCAGAGTGTTGAACCTCGAAGTGCACACGTCAACCTCCAGAGCGTTGAACCTCGAAGTGCACACGTCGACCTCCAGAGTGTTGAACTCGAAGTGCACACGTCGACCTCCAGAGTGTTGAACATCGAAGTGCACACGTCAACCTCCAGAGTGTTGAACATCGAAGTGCACACGTCGACCTCCAGAGTGTTGAACCTCGAAGTGCACACGTCGACCTCCAGAGTGTTGAACATCGAAGTGCACACGTCGACCTCCAGAGTGTTGAACATCGAAGTGCACACGTCGACCTCCAGAGTGTTGAACCTCGAAGTGCACACGTCGACCTCCAGTGTTGAACCTCGAAGTGCACACGTCAACCTCCAGAGTGTTGAACCTCGAAGTGCACACGTCGACCTCCAGAGTATTGAACCTCGAAGTGCACACGTCAACCTCCAGAGTGTTGAACCTCGAAGTGCACACGTCGACCTCCAGAGTGTTGAACCTCGAAGTGCACACGTCAACCTCCAGAGTGTTGAACCTCGAAGTGCACACGTCGACCTCCAGAGTGTTGAACCTCGAAGTGCACACGTCGACCTCCAGAGTGTTGAACCTCGAAGTACACACGTCGACCTCCAGAGTGTTGAACCTCGAAGTGCACACGTCGACCTCCAGAGTGGTGAACCTCGAAGTACACACGTCGACCTCCAGAGTGTTGAACCTCGAAGTGCACACGTCGACCTCCAGAGTGTTGAACCTCGAAGTGCACACGTCTACCTCCAAAGTGTTGAACCTCGAAGTACACACGTCGACCTCCAGAGTGTTGAACCTCGAAGTGCACACGTCGACCTCCAGAGTGTTGAACCTCGAAGTACACACGTCGACCTCCAGAGTGTTGAACCTCGAGGTGCAGCATCGAGGGGTTAAGGTGTAAACAGCGATGGAGTTTATGTCAAACAAAAGAAGAACCATCTGGGTGATCCACGGGTGTCAGGACTCCCGCAGCTGGTGCACAAGGTGTCAGGACTCCCGCAGCTGGTGCACAAAGTGTCGGGACCCCCCAGCTGGTGCACAGGGAGTCAGGATTCCCGCAGCTGGTTCATGAAGTAGCGGGACTCCCGCAGCTAGTGCACAGGGTATCAGGACTCCCGCAGCTGGTGCACAGGGTGTCAGGACTTCCCCAGCTGGTGCACGGGGTGTCGGGGAAACCACCCTCTCCCCCGCTCCTACTTCTCTTCAGTAAGAACCTCGTTAAAGGAACATTGTGGTTAGGCCGTACGGTTTATTCCTCGCCTCTTATGCTCTAGTTTTTCTCTTTCACCCTCCTGGTTTATTCGAAGATTTGGTGCTGGTTTAACATGGAGGGCCAGAGATGTTTGGGGAATTTGTTTAGTGTTTGGAGAAAGGGTATTGTGTGTGTGCTGGCCGCCTGGTGTTGACTTATGTTTTACTACCATCCTCTGTGTGTGTGTGTAGAGGGGTGAGGTGTGTTTGTACTCACCTAGTTGTGGTTGAAGGGGTCGATTCACAGCTCCTGGCCCCGCTTCTTCACTGGTCGCTACTAGGTCACTTCCTGCTCCATGAGCTTTATTATACCTCTTCTTAAAGCTATGTATGGAGCCTGTGTGTGTGTGTGTGTGTGTGATGTAGTAGCAGTAACAATACTAGTAATAGTAGTAACAATACTAGTAGTAGAAGTTGTAGTATTAGTTGTATCATTATTATTATTATTATTATTATTAGTATTAGTAGTAGTAGTAGTAGTAGTAGTAGTAGTAGCAGCAGCAGCAGTAGTAGTAGTAGTAGTAGTAGTAGTAGTAGTAGTAGTAGCAGTAGTAGTAGTAGAAGTAGTAATAGTAGTAGCAGTAGCAGTAGTAGCAGTAGTAGCAGTAGTAGTAGTAGAAGTAGTAATAGTAGTAGCAGTAGCAGTAGTAGCAGTAGTAGCAGTAGTATATAATCTTGAAGAATCGCGAAATCAGTTAGTGGTCATAGAGCAGCTGGAGAAAGGAAGGTCTGACTGGAGTAACTGGAAGGTAGTTACAACCGCTTGGATGATAAGCCACATACTAAGTGTCAAGGCACCGCCCTGATTCCTTCACTAACCCTCCCACACAAACTCCTTCAGACCCTTTAAAGAAAAATTAAGCGAATATCATCAGTATCTATAATTACCCCTTTTGCTTCCCCATTCCCTCACCCCTTACCCCCTTTCCCCTTTTCTCTTCGGGAAAACAATGAAGAAAAAGAGGGGGGAAGGGAGGCAAAAGGGACCTGTCACAGATTCTTAGCGACCAGATGGGTTTTTTATGCATGAGTCTTGGAGTAAAGGAGGAAAAGTTAAGTCGTAAATGGCCGCTGTTGAGGGGCAGTGATAGCATCAATGGTTTTCGATTAGTCAAATTAGCTTGTTGACACCGAGGTAAACGAGGCCCTTTAAGGTGTAGACGAGACTGGGGAGTATAGCACCCCGGTCGTAGCGAGGGTTCTGTAAGACTGAGACGAGACTGGGGAGTATAGCACCCCGGTCGTAGCGAGGGTTCTGTAAGACTGAGACGAGACTGGGGAGTATAGCACCCCGGTCGTAGCGAGGGTTCTGTAAGACTGAGACGAGACTGGGGAGTATAGCACCCCGGTCGTAGCGAGGGTTCTGTAAGACTGAGACGAGACTGGGGAGTATAGCACCCCGGTCGTAGCGAGGGTTCTCTAAGACTGAGACGAGACTGGAGAGTATAGCACCCCGGTCGTAGCGAGGGTTCTGTAAGACTGAGACGAGACTGGGGAGTATAGCACCCCGGTCGTAGCGAGGGTTCTCTAAGACTGAGACGAGACTGGAGAGTATAGCACCCCGGTCGTAGCGACGGTGCTATAAGACACTACAAGGGAGGGACACTCTCACCGAAGAGGAGAAAGGAATGAAAAAAAAATAGGGTTAAGGGCATGCGTTGGGAGCCTCGGCCGGCAGGTGTCAAATCTTCATAATTGGCTCAGCTCACCTGAGTTACGAGAGTTTAAGGCGAACCTCTTCCGCCGCGATGGGTCGCGGGAGGCGATTCCCTTTTTACGGTTTGTATGTGGTGTTGGAATCTCTACACACACATACTCAAGTGGCTGGAGTCCCAGTTGTAACCACCCACACATCATTCTTATTAAAACTAGGAGTGTTTCGCTGGCTGCGCCATCTCAGGGTATCCCTGTAGCCTTCAAACCCAGCAGTGTCTACTACAATGCACAGAAAAGGAGTTGAGCCTTTCACCGGCATCAAAACACCAGCTTGAACAAAGAAGTGGACAGAGCATCAGTTCAGTTTTCCTATACAGAGATCTTTGGTAAACACTCTGCCTCGGTGGGAATAAACTGAATGTAAAGGTAAAGGTCAGGTTTTGTTGTTGTATCATCGAAGCGGCTGGGTTATTGTACACCCTATATCCACCCAGTGAAGGTTATTGTGCACCCTATATCCACCCAGTGAAGGTTATTGTGCACCCTATATCCACCCCGTGGAGGTTATTGTGCACCCTATATCCACCCCGTGGAGGTTATTGTGCACCCTCTATCCACCCCGTGGAGGGTAGTGGCTAATTTACTGTGTACCCTATATTTATCTCGTGGATGTTAGCGGCTAGTTTATTGTGCACCCTATATCCATCCCGTGGAGGTTAGTGGCTAGTTTATTGTGCACCCTATATCCATCCCGTGGAGGTTATTGTGCACCCTATATCCATCCCGTGGAGGTTATTGTGCACCCTATATCCATCCCGTGGAGGATAGTGGCTAGTTTATTGTGCACCCTATATCCATCCCGTGAAGGTTATTGTGCACCCTATATCCATCCCGTGGATGTTAGCGGCCAGTTTATTGTGCACCCTATATCCATCCCGTGAAGGTTAGTGGCTAGTTTATTGTGCACCCTATATCCATCCCGTGAAGGTTATTGTGCACCCTATATCCATCCCGTGGAGGGTAGTGGCTAGTTTATTGTGCACCCTATATCCACCCCGTGGAGGTTATTGTGCACCCTATATCCATCCCGTGGAGGGTAGTGGCTAGTTTATTGTGCACCCTATATCCATCCTGTGCATGGTAGTGCACATGGATATACAAAAGATCAAGGAACTAGACTTCATAAGGGGTAACAGAAGTTCATATATGGAAAAAGGTACAAAATATAATCACTTCAGAACACGATCAAATGAAACGTTTCGCCCCTGGGACGTTGGTCACCCCAAATGTAGATTTGCACTGGCAATGACGCTGATCCAGTCACAGAAATGATCAAACAAGTTGTTTTGCAGCTTGGAGTGGGACTCCCTCTCTCTCTTCCAGTGGGATTACTCTCCAAGGATCGACTTCGCAATGTTTTTATACAGATGGTGAATTAGACACGTGTGCAACATCTGGGTACCTTTACTGTGTAAACGTTTCGCCATCCAGTGGCTTCATCAATACAATACAAGAACGTAATGTGAAGACTGTAAAACAGAAGACAGTGGAAGGCGAGGTAATCAGTCCCTGAGCCTAGGATCACGTGATAAGCGCCGTAGTCTTCAGGAATCTCTCGCTCATATCAGTATTTAAAGTGAAACTTAATTTAGAAGTTGTTCAGCAGTTTCTGCTTCCAGTTAGCACGGTTTCTGCTTCCAGTCAGCACGGAGGGACAAAATTATTTGACGAACGTGTGTGTTAAAACGTGAGATCTTACATCTTATGCGTTTTATGAAGCGACCAAGCCCGTGTGTGCGTCATTCAACGCAAGAAGTGCGAGACTCGATCCTCAGTTTACTAATTAGTTAGAAGCCGTAATGAACGACAATAATATATATGTCGTGCCGATTAGGTAAAACTGGTCAATTAGCAAGAACTCATTTAAAATTAAGTCCTTTCTAAAATTTTCTCTTATACGTTTAAAGATATATTTTTTTCATTTATGTTAATGTAAGAATTTATAATTTTGTACCAAGAGAAACTTTGAAAACCTACCTAACCTTATTACAACAAGCGCAATTTAATTTAGCCTAACGTTAACATTAATTTAATAATAAACAAACACAATGATATATATTTTTTTCGTTATGTTCAGAATGATTTTGGCGAAATTATTGCATACACAAATTTTCACTTGTCTTATATGGCAAGATGAGCGTTGCTATTTAAGCCAAAATAGCAAGTTTTACCTAATCGGCACGACATATATATATATATAAAAGAATATATATATATATATTATTATTGTTGCAACCACGAACGAGTGGTATTGATCAATAACAACACTGCGACTAGCCAACGATTCGAACCCGTACTGCTTTGGCCCGCCTCATGGTGAGCGAACACACATGACGCTCTAACCTACAGGACCACGCAATCCTACAAGAATGACAGAATGACAGAACATAGGGTAAGCCTAGTTCGCTAGGCTCTTGTTGTTTGCAGGATTGTATGGCCCAGTGGTTTAGAGAGTCATGATTTTTCGCTCTCTTCCCACGAGGCGGGCTAAAACAACACGGGTTAGATCCCCCAGCTAGCCGCAGTTTGTTATTGAATCTCTCTCTCTCTCTCTCTCTCTCTCTCTCTCTCTCTCTCTATATATATATATATATATATATATATATATATATATATATATATATATATATATATGTGTGTGTGTGTGTGTACTCACCTAATTGTACTCACCTAATTGTGGTTGCAGGGGTCGAGACTCAGCTCCTGGCCCCGCCTCTTCGCTGTCTGCTACTGGGTCTCTGCTCTTCCTGCTCCATGAGCTTTATCATACCTTGTCTTAAAACTATGTATGGTTCCTGCCTCCACTATATCTTTCTCTAGTCCATTCCACTTCCTGACTACTCTGTGGCTGAAGAAATGTTTCCTGACATCCCTTTGACTCATCTGAGTCTTCAGCTTCCAGTTGTGTCCCCTTGTTTCTGTGTTCCCTCTCTGAAACAACCTGTCACTATCTACCTTGTCAATTCCCCGCAGTATTTTGTATGTCGTTATCATGTCTCCTCTGACCCTTCTTTCCTCCAGTGTTGTTAGTCCTATTTCCCTCAATCTTTCTTCATAAGACAGACCCCTGAGTTGTGGAACTAACCTTGTCGCAAACCTTTGCACTTTCTCCAGTTTCCTTACGTGCTTGACCAGGTGTGGGTTCCAGACTGGTGCTGCATATTCTAGTATGGGCCTGACGTACACGGTATACAGTGTCTTGAACGATTCCTTGTTAAGGTAACGGAACGCTAATCTAAGGTTTGCCAGACGCCCATATGCTGCCGCAGTTATCTGGTTGATGTGTGCCTCCGGAGACGTGCTTGGCGTTATACTCACTCCAAGGTCTTTCTCCTTTGCCGAGGTTTGTAGCCTTTGTCCGCCCAGCTTGTACTCTGTCAGCGGTCTTCTTTGCCCTTCTCCGATCCTCATGACTTTGCATTTGGAGGGATTGAATTCGAGAAGCCATCTGCTAGACCAGATGTCGAGCTTGTCCAGGTCTGTTTGCAGCCCTGCCTGGTCCTCTTGTGTGTGTGTGTGTGTGTGTGTGTGTGTGTGTGTTTGTGTGTGTGTGTGTGTGTTTATTTGTGTGTGTGTGTGCATTCCTTCTGAAAACATCGTCTCACACATAATTCGGAATGCAAAATAACGAGGAAAGTGTATGAGTACCGTCAGTGAGCAGCGCCTTGACCACTACAAAGATCCTTTTTGAACCTTGTGGACTTTATGGTGAGTCAGATGACGTCACAGTGAAGCAGCCTTCCTGGGATACATGTGTTCTACCACTGGTACCACACACACCAGTGTTCTACCACTGGTACCACACACACCAGTGTTCTACCACTGGTACCACACACACCAGTGTTCTACCACTGGTACACACACACCAGTGTTCTACACTGGTACCACACACACCAGTGTTCTACCTACTGGTACCACACACACCAGTGTTCTACCACTGGTACCACACACACCAGTGTTCTACCACTGGTACCACACACACCAGTGTTCTACCACTGGTACCACACACACCAGTGTTCTACCACTGGTACCACACACACCAGTGTTCTACCACTGGTACCACACACACCAGTGTTCTACCACTGGTACCACACACACCAGTGTTCTACCACTGGTACCACACACACCAGTGTTCTACCACTGGTACCACACAAACCAGTGTTCTACCACTGGTCACACACACACCAGTGTTCTACCACTGGCACCACACACACCAGTGTTCTACCACTGGTACCACACACACCAGTGTTCTACCACTGGTACCACACACACCAGTGTTCTACCACTGGTACCACACACACCAGTGTTCTACCACTGGTACCACACACACCAGTGTTCTACCACTGGTACCACACACACCAGTGTTCTACCACTGGTACCACAACACCAGTGTTCTACCACTGGTACCACACACACCAGTGTTCTACCACTGGTACCACACACACCAGTGTTCTACCACTGGTACCACACACACCAGTGTTCTACCAATGGTACCACACACACCAGTGTTCTACCACTGGTACCACACACACCAGTGTTCTACCACTGGTACCACACACACCAGTGTTCTACCACTGGTACCACACACACCAGTGTTCTACCACTGGCACCACACACACCAGTGTTCTACCACTGGTACCACACACATCAGTGTTCTACCACTGGTACCACACACACCAGTGTTCTACCACTGGTACCACACACACTTAGTGTTCTACCACTGGTACCACACACACCAGTGTTCTACCACTGGTACCACACACACCAGTGTTCTACCACTGGTACCACACACACCAGTGTTCTACCACTGGTACCACACACACCAGTGTTCTACCACTGGTACCACACACACCAGTGTTCTACCACTGGTACCACACACACCAGTGTTCTACCACTGGTACCACACACACCAGTGTTCTACCACTGGTACCACACACACCAGTGTTCTACCACTGGTACCACACACACACAGTGTCTACCACTGGTACCACACACACCAGTGTTCTACCACTGGTACCACACACACCAGTGTTCTACCACTGGTACCACACACACCAGTGGTCTACCACTGGTACCACACACACCAGTGGTCTACCACTGGTACCACACACACCAGTGTCTACCACTGGTACCACACACACCAGTGTTCTACCACTGGTACCACACACACCAGTGTTCTACCACTGGTACCACACACACCAGTGTTCTACCACTGGTACCACACACACCAGTGTTCTACCACTGGTACACACACACCAGTGTTCTACCACACACACCAGTGTTCTACCACTGGTACCACACACACCAGTGTTCTACCACTGGTACCACACACCAGTGTTCACCACTGGCACCACTAGGTACCACACACACCAGTGTTCTACCACTGGTACCACACACACCAGTGTTCTACCACTGGTACCACACACACCAGTGTTCTACCACTGGTACACAACACCAGTGTTCTACCACTGGTACCACACACACCAGTGTTCTACCACTGGTACCACACACACAGTGTTCTACCACTGGTACCACACACCAGTGTTCTACCACTGGTACCACACACACCAGTGTTCTACCACTGGTACCACACACCAGTGTTCTACCACTGGTACCACACACCAGTGTTCTACCACTGGTACCACACACACCAGTGTTCTACCACTGGACACCATCACACACACCAGTGTTCTACCACTGGTACCACACACACCAGTGTTCTACCACTGGTACCACACACACCAGTGTTCTACCACTGGTACCACACACACCAGTGTTCTACCACTGGTACCACACACACCAGTGTTTTACCACTGGTACCACACACACCAGTGTTCTACCACTGGTACCACACACACACCAGTGGTCTACCACTGGTACCACACACACACCAGTGGTCTACCACTGGTACCACACACACCAGTGGTCTACCACTGGTACCACACACACACCAGTGGTCTACCACTGGTACCACACACACCAGTGGTCTACCACTGGTACCACACACACACCAGTGGTCTACCACTAGTACCACACACACACCAGTGGTCTACCACTGGTTCCACACACACCAGTGGTCTACCACTGGTACCACACACACCAGTGGTCTACCACTGGTACCACACACACGCCAGTGGTCTGTCCTCCTTGGATGTTATGGTAACAAATCTGGTTTCTTGACCACGTAATGTTATATTCCTTTTTAGATACAAAGCAAGAACGTTTCTGAAGTCACTTTGTGAGCGTCCTTCCGTGTGTGTGTGTGTGTGTGTGTGTGTGTGTGTGTGTGTGTGTGTGTGTGTGTGTGTGTGTGTATGTGTTCGCCTTGTTGTAAATACCTAGCTATACTCGCGGGGGTTTCGAACCGCGAGCTTCGAAGATACGAACACTATCTGCGTCTCCTATGGGTGTTCAGCTTCCGATCTGTGCCTCGTTGGTCTCTTTCCCTTCCCTCTGCCAGTCCGTCCATGGCCACCTTGAGTATCCTCTACGTCCTGAACACATCCCTCATGAACCTTCACTTGTCCAGATGAGCCCCGGGAGCCGCATTTGTATTTAGCATATTTCGGAAGTTGGTTGCTAGTATGCCAGAGTAACGTGGAACTGTGTGCTCCGTGCATACTACGTGCATGCTACGTACATACTACGTGCATATTACGTGCACACTACATTTAAAATGAGCAGTAGTCTTTAAAAAATAATTAAATGGGTGTAAGGTGTGCTACAAACAACTGGAAAACAATACATATAGCTTGAAAAACTAAATCCTGTAGAGGCATAGTTCCCCCTCTTGTAACTATAAATTTCTCCCTCCCTCCCTCTCTTTCTCTTTCTCTCTCTCTCTCTCTCTCTCTCTCTCTCTCTCTCTCTCTCTCTCCTCTATCTATCTATCTCTTTCTCTCTATCTATCTATCTATCTATCTCTTTCTCTCTATCTATCTCTTTCTCTCTATCTATATATCTATCTCTTTCTATTTATCTATCCATCTCTTTCTATCTATCTCACACACACACATTTCTACAGTCCGGGGCAAATGTCCGGGACTGAACTAATAAAAAAATACATGAAATTTGTCAGGCAAGAAGAATGAAGTTGTGAGTGGTCGAGGTGGGAGCGAAACGTCGCCTAAGCTTCAGACTACTATGTGCGGGTTGTGTAATGAAGTTTGTGCAGTGTATAACGAAACTTCAATTATTATTTTCTATTTTACGTTTTGAAATTACTTTCTGATATTACTATCTGGAATTGCTATCTGATATTACTATCTGATATTACTGATATTACTATCTGATATTACTGATATTACTATCTGATATTACTATCTGATATTACTGATATTACTATCTGATATTACTATCTGATATTACTGATATTACTTTCTGATATTACTAATATTACTATCTGATATTACTGATATTACTATCTGATATTACGATATTACTTCGATATTACTATCTGATATTACTATCTGATATTGCTATCTGATATTACTATCTGATATTACTATCTGATATTACTATCTGATATTACTATCTGATATTACTAACTGATATTACTACATGATATTACTATCTGATATTTCTAGCTGATATTACTATCTGATATTACTGATATTACTATCTGATATTACTAATATTACTATCTGATATTACTGATATTACTATCTTATATTACTGATATTACTATCTGATATTACTATCTGATATTTCTATCTGATATTACTATCTGATATTACTGATATTACTATCTGATATTACTGATATTACTATCTGATATTACTATCTGATATTACTATCTGATATTACTGATATTACTATCTGATATTACTGTCTGATATTACTATCTGATATTATCTCTGATATTACTATCTGATATTGCTATCTGATATTACTATCTGATATTACTATCTGATATTACTAACTGATATTACTATCTGATATTACTATCTGATATTTCTATCTGATATTACTATCTGATATTACTATCTGATATTACTATCTGATATTACTATCTGATATTGCTATCTGATATTGCTATCTGATATTACTATCTGATATTACTATCTGATATTACTAACTGATATTACTATCTGATATTACTATCTGATATTTCTATCTGATATTACTATCTGATATTACTATCTGATATTACTATCTGATACTGCTATCTGATATTGCTATCTGATATTACTATCTGATATTACTAACTGATATTACTATCTGATATTACTATCTGATATTGCTATCTGATATTACTATCTGATATTTCTATCTGATATTGCTATCTGATATTACTATCTGATATTACTATCTAATATTACTATCTGATATTACTATCTATCTGATATTACTATCTATCTGATATTACTATCTATCTTATATTACTATCTAATATTTCTATCTATATGATATTTCTATCTATTTGATATTACTATTTCATATTTCTATCTGATATTACTATCTGATATTGCTATCTGATATTGCTATCTGATATTACTATCTGATATTACTATCTGATATTACTATATGATATTTCTATCTATCTGATATTATTATCTGATATTTCTATGTATCTGATATTACTATCTGATATTTCTATCTATCTGATATTACTATCTGATATTTCTATCTATCTGATATTACTATCTAATATTACAATCTGATATTGCTATCTGATATTACTATCTGATATTACTATCCGATATTTCCATCTATCTGATATTACTATCTGATATTACTACCTGATATTACTATGTGATATTACTGTTTGATATTTGGCACTGATATTTAGTGTTGGATGAGGATGCAAGAATTCTTCTGGATGAGAAGAATGATCAAGAATATTGCAGGAAGAGAAGGATGCAAGAATCCTGCTGTGTGAGAAGGATGCAAGAATCCTGCTGTGTGAGAAGGATGGCGAAGAATCCTGTAGGATGAGAGGTACTGCCAGCAGGACTCTCAAACTCGTAATAACACGACTGCAGACAAACCAGGGAACGGATGAGGCTGAAACCCACGGCGAGTGAGTAGTAAAACTCCAGGCCAGTGCGTAAACCACTGGGCCAGCTGGCTGTAAGGTCGTCACGGATATGCTGGCGGGGGGATTCATCTGAAAAGATTTGCATTTGTGGTCACAGTGGTGGCCCATGCTAACATCCCTGTTGTGTATAAATATACCTAGTTGGGGGAATCTTATTGTAGCCAGGTGGCCCAGTCGCTTACGCACTGGCCTCGAATTTTACCACGCACTCGCCATGAGTTTCAACTCCACCCGTACCGCGTTTTTTTTTTTTTACTGTATTGAAGACAATGCATAAATGCAGGCAAGCTTTTATGTCGGCAACATTTCACTCTATGTGGAGCTTTATCAAGCTTACCAAGCTTTGTAGTAAGACAGGCAGATGACTGCCCACACCATGTGTGGGGGAGGGGAGAAATGGACCAGAATGCATTCACTTAGGACGGTCACTTGTTATAGGAATGCAATTAGAAGCCTGAGTAGATCTATAACCCGCTATGATAACATGAACGTTGATAAATATGTTTATGAAGCAACAACTTGCAATGTGAACAGACTGACTGATGTTGTAGTGGCCAGGCTTAGGCTTGGCTACAAGTACTTCTGGCAGTTTGGGAGACACAGATGATGATCAAACTAAATGCAAATTATGTGGTCAGACATATGGTCACTGTCTTGAACACTATGTCCTTAATTGTCCACTTATTGAGGAATATAGAGATAAACAGTATAATGACCTATGTGACATGTCAAGATATCTTATTAGTGAAAATAAGATACCAGATATACTAAGCAAATTTCCTAAATTTGCTTGTAACAGATAAGAGAACTGTAGATACAAATCCGAATGTACACCTGTTAACCCGTTTGGGGCCTAGTTCCTGGGCCTTTTGTGTATCCAATTAACTTTTGCGCTACCGTCCACAGGATGGATATGTAGTGCACAATAAACTAGCCACCTCGGTGGCAAAATCTAAAGTCTTAGGACATTTACTGACAACGTTTCGGTCCATGGTGCCCCTGAAGCGATCAAGGTCTAAAGACCGAAACGTCTGCAAAAAAAAAAAGGTTGCCCTACATGAATGCATTCCCATCCGTTTTCCCTCACGATTCAAGCTTTACCATTGGCTGGATAAAGCTGAACACAGAGCGAAATGTTTTTACAGAGAGCGACCTGTTGTTTCAAAGCTTGTTCTTGAAGCGTGTCAGTGGAGGAAGGACGCTGTCGCTCAAGCTTGAAGCTCAAACCTCTCCGTCAGTAATGGTACTGAGGGTGACAAATGTCTTCCCATGAGTAGAGTGAAAAACCTGGAGCCTCTGTCATGAAATCTTCGTGTTTTCGCGAAGTATCATACTAACAGCATTCCTGTTGATTGACCACCTGTGCTCCTGTTGATTGACCACCTGTGCTTCTGTTGATTGACCACCTGTGCTCCTGTTGATTGACCACCTGTGCTCCTGTTGATTGACCACCTGTGCTCCTGTTGATTGACCACCTGTGCTCCTGTTGATTGACCACCGGTGTACCTGTTGCTTGACCACCAGTGCTCCCGTTGCTTGACCACCAGTGCTCCTGTTGCTTGACCACCAGTGCTCCTGTTGCTTGACCACCAGTGCTCCTGTTGCTTGACCACCAGTGCTCCCGTTGCTTGACCACCGGTGTACCTGTTGCTTGACTACCGGTGTACTTGTTGCTTGACCACCGGTGTACCTGTTGCTTGACCACCGGTGTACCTGTTGCTTGACCACCGGTGTACCTGTTGCTTGACCACCGGTGTACCTGTTGCTTGACCACCAGTGTTCCTTTTGCTTGACCACCGGTGTTCCTGTTGCTTGACCACCAGTGTTCCTTTTGCTTGACCACCGGTGTTCCTGTTGCTTGACCACCAGTGTCCCTGTTGCTTGACCACCAGTGTTCCTTTTGCTTGACCACCGGTGTTCCTGTTGCTTGACCACCAGTGTCCCTGTTGCTTGACCACCAGTGTTCCTTTTGCTTGACCACCGGTATTCCTGTTGCTTGACCACCAGTGTTCCTGTTGCTTCTGTTGCTTACCACCAGTGTCCCCGTTGCTTGACCAGAGAGGGTAGTCATAGAAATCTCCATAAATATAAAATATCGTCTCAGGAAATAATACCCCTATGTTCCTGGTATTTTAGGTAAATAATGCCATCATCTGTTATGCGTATTACCAGGTTTGGTATCGTCTGGTATCTCCTAGTATGTATCAGTACTGGTACCTGGTAGCGTCTCCCTCCCTGCCATCCCCTAACTCCACGCTTATATCTGGATTCCAATTCAACGTGAGGAGAATTTAATGTCCTTGCAATTATCAAATAAATGTTCGTTTCCGGGCATAAAGAGGGCTTAACAGAGAAAGGTAATTATTTAGCAAGCTGGGATACGCACAATCAGTTAGATTGTCACGAGCCGAGGGGTGGCCAGTTCCATAGAGTTTCATAGGTTCCAGTAACACTTCGTGGAAATGGAGGGGTGAGCAGCATCCAATGGCCGATTGCCTTTTGTCTCCCGTCTCGTTGTTTACACTCGCCAGTTTTCAGCGTCTATAGATATTCAGGTGGGGGAGGGAGGGGTGGTGTCGCGACTATTCCCCACCTGCATATCTAAAAGCCGATATTTAGAGGAAATATACGAATGCAGCTGTAAAATAGAGGTAGATGCGAGGGCTGGCAGTTCCGCTCAGGCCCCAACCCAAACTCCCAGGGGGGTCGTTCGCCTGTAAATGCACAGCAACACACATTCTGAAGCAGTGTCCGGGGCCGCTCCGGCCAATTGCCCTTTATCCTCCCCTGCTCGCCCTCACTCTCTTGTTCTCCTTATTCCCACTCCTCGACACTCAGGTGGATTTTTAAATCTCTCTCTCTCTCTCTCTCTCTCTCTTTCTCTTTCTCTCTCTCTCTCTCAATCCAGAGGATGATACACCGCAAAGTCTGGAGGGAAGTGCAATAAAATCTCCTATCTTTACTGACTAACTATTCGAATGAATAAATAAAGCACACAGGGATTTTTTAACTCTCTCTCTCTCTCTCTCTCTCTCTCTCTCTCTCTTAATCCAGAAGATAATACACTGCACAATCTAGAGACAAGTGCAGTAAAGCTAGTAGTATCTTTATTGAATAACTATCCCAGTGAACACATAAAACACTCGACATATTCTTCCCTGCAAACAGAGGCTGAGAGTCAGTAATTATTTCAGAATTAAAACAATTCTTTCAGTTACTGCAATAGTTTTTAGTCAGAATTATAAATAATTCTTTTCGTATTATACTACTTATAATATTATAGTAATTCCTTGATCTAAAAGAGGTAATAGTAATAAATAGTAATATCAGTGGAGGAAGTGTCAAGAACAGACGTAGATAACGAGTGGGGTCCCCAAAGGATCAGTATTAGGGTCACTGCTATTTTAGATGGGATCGAATCCTTCGTGCTTGTGTATACGACGTGATACTAATGAGGAGAGGATCGAGACGGCCACAAGGGAGGGGATTGAGATTGCACAGGGAGGGTGCGGTGGTGGTTGGGGGGTGGAGGGATGGCCACACAGATAACTGCTGGTGTTCCATGAGAATGCGGTCGTGCACTAAGGAAGATGGGGGAGGGAGAGAGAGAACACCAGGGACGGAGTACGGCGCTTACTACCTTTTAGAAGCGCATCTATGCCTTCTTCCACTGTCACTAGTGTGACACGTCGCCTCTGGATTCGGCTGAAGAAGTCTGCTGCTTAGGAAAAACGTTTCGCCTAAGCAGCAGACTGTCTTCTGTCTTAGCCAGAAGATGGCAAGCAGTGTGATACTAGGAATGCGGAATAAACGTAGGAGAGCGAAAATTTTAATGAGACGACATTTCACCCTTAAAAAAGGGGATGGGGGGGCGAAACGTCTACTAGTGGAGAGAGTGGCATTACTAATTGTGTTTTACACTGATGAGCGAAGCCACTGAATCTCAGCGCAACCTTCACTAACCTCAACAATACTAGGACAACCTTCACTAACCTCAACAATACTAGGACAACCTTCACTAACCTCAACAATACTAGGACAACCTTCACTAACCTCAACAATACTAGGACAACCTTCACTAACCTCAACAATACTAGGACAACCTTCACTAACCTCAACAATACTAGGACAACCTTCACTAACATCAACAATACTAGGACAACCTTCACTAACCTCAACAATACTAGGACAACCTTCACTAACCTCAACAATACTAGGACAACCTTCACTAACCTCAACAATGCTAGGACAACCTTCACTAACCTCAACAATACTAGGACAACCTTCACTAACCTCAACAATACTAGGACAACCTTCACTAACCTCAACAATACTAGGACAACCTTCACTAACCTCAACAATACTAGGACAACCTTCACTAACCTCAACAATACTAGGACAACCTTCACTAACATTGTCCATGGCTTAGGCTTTGTCCTCATTTCATCTTTAAAATTGTTCGTGTTCCTTCTCTAAGCCAGGTAGATATCTCTCCCTGAGTCAGGTCCCTTTCTTCTTCTAAGCCAAGTACCTAGCTTAACCCAAAGGCAGGTACGAAGCCCCGTCTTCAACACAGGGACTTTTCAGAAGCCGCCATCGCCAGCAGATTCTTCCTTGGCAGGTGTTTGTACATCTATTGATTCAACATTAGTTCCTCATCCTGTGAGATATCTGAGAGGACATTAACCACAAAAAAATATTATTTCCTTTTTCACCATCTCTATAACTGAGTGCCGCATTATTGGCTAGCTGTAATATAAATATTAGCTCTTTGGTTTAAAACGAGACGTACAGGACATATATGACTTAATTCTCTCTCCCTCTCTCTCTCTCTTTTTAATTGAAGAACCTACATTCTTTAATAATGAGGAGGTACATAGTCAGGCACACGTGACTAATGATGGATAGCTGCGTAATTAAGGGGGCGTAATTTGCAAGCGTACTAATGCCGTGATTGAAGTGAATGTCGGTAATGTTATGGGTAAGTCGGTGCGTTGTGGTCGGCACACAGATAGACGACACATGTTCAGTGTGCTGTATCCTGGCTGTGGCTGAGGTAATGATACATCATACACTGCTAGAATTGTGCTAGAATTGTGTATTTATTCTGATGAATTAGTTAGTTTGATACAGTAGGAGTGAGTTATGTTGTATTAAGTATGTATTGTAATAAATCATGTATTCTAATAAATTACACGCACTTTCTAATAATGAATTATATATTCTAACAAATAATGCATGCACTGGAATAAATTAAGTACGTATACTAATAAATTACGTATGTATTCTAGCATAATACACACTGTAAATAAATCGTGCTTGCGGAATCCAGAAACGCAAGCAAAAATAATTTAATACATTTTAGATAGCAGCAGCGTCTAGCTTACCTGTTATACACCTAGCACTCCTAGCACTCCTTTGCAATCTCTAGCTTAGCACACCTGGCAGCCTCTTTCTCTCTCTCCTAGCTTGAAGTGAAACAAAAACGGCGACACAAACGACATTACGCTTGTTTATAAGCGCTGCCTAAGTCAAGATTATTCTGTGTTTATTCCGGAAGATGAGACGAGGTGAGGAGAGAACACAGAGGCAGCACCGGCGCCTCTCTTGTCCCTCTGTCTCTCCGAATATAATTAACACCTCCACGAAATTATAATTTTGTCATTAAAATGATGATATTGTATATATATATATATAATGAGTCAGAAGCATGTATTTCCCAGTATATGATTAAATAAATCTATTGTTTTTTTGAGGTGAAAATTTTCAGTTTTATACTAAAAATAAGAAAAATATCAGCGGTAATATTTAAAATCTGAATATTTTTTGTTTTGTTTTATGTGATGATGATGAATAATAATAATAATAATAATAATAATAATAATAATAATAATAATAATAATAATAATAATAATAATAAAATTAAGCGCTAAATCCGAGAGGGTTATGCAGCGCAAAGAGTGCGTGATAAGAGGTGTAAAGAGGAGACTGCAGTGTGGAGGATTACGCAGGTAACAAGCTCGTCCGAGGCGACTGACGGCGATTATTTCTTGAGAGCAGCCAGGTAAGTATAGTGTATTCACGACAGGTGTTAAGAGCGTGGTCACGGCTGCTTCATGCTGCGACTGTGGCGCACGATGGAGCGTTGGCAGGTGTGAACCTCACACTAGATGGCTTAAGGTTTGCAGGTGATTAGGTGAACAATACACATATGTAACACCTGGGTATCTTTACCTGGTGAAGATTCTTAGCCAACCAGTGGCTTTTATCAATATCTCCTAAGTCTTTTGTGGACGTTGTTAGGAAAGGCAATCAGGTAGCAAAATGGAGGGACCTAACGTCAGGATTAACTACATGGAGTGGGCACTCTGGTTCGGGACCAGCAGGATCTGATTGTCAAGCCAAAACTACTTGTTCCAGTGCACAATACTGCTATTGGCTTCATATCTGATTGAATCCGGGATTCAGTAAGTTCAGTCCCCGTAAAGAAGGTAAGGGAGACAGAAAAATCATGTTTTGGTGCATCGTTTCCCAACTGCGTTTGGGAACTAGGCTGGGGTGTCCATGGCTTCCTGACGGTTGATAATTGTTTCGAGGTCTCCGAAGCAAACATGATGACCTTTAAGGTAACTGTGATTGGTCTTCTCCCCTCCAGCTCTTCTACAGACGATGAAATTGTTTCTATTACTCTTGTCAAGAATCCAGAAATTAAGGAACTATCTGGGAGAGGCTGTGCTCTTAGTGTTTGTTTCTCAAAGACGGTAGCAGGACGCCTGTGCTGAAGGAGCTACTGGGTGACTCACTGTTACCATTGCCAGGGTTTTAGTCAGACTATATCTTGTCCTCATGAAGATAGTCTCACTAAGATGCGCTTTATGTGCTGGTGATCATGAGTCTGGAAGGTGTGACAATAAATGATCTTGTTGTACAGACTGTTGTTTCAGAGATGCTCCTCAGAGCGCAGTTCACCACTTGCCATCTACTTCAGGCTGTCCGGAGATGTTGCGGCAGAGTCACAAATTAACGGACAATACAAAATTTACAGATTAAAAAACAAAACAAAACTACTTGCAAAGCTCTGCTCAGGCTCTTCAAAACTCTCGAGGACAGGATTACCGAACATCTATTCAATAAGAAATATATTTATACATAGTACTGAACCTCTAAATGAGTTTTCTTTTGATATTTTATGTTTGAGAGAAGTATGGCTGTTGGAGTCTGATAAGAAAGAAAGAAAGAAAGAAGGAAGACGATAAAGCAGTGATTGTAGCTGCTCTTCCCTGGTCCTTTTCGATTTATCACATTCTGTCCAGCCTTCATCATATACCAATTGGTCAACCTGTGGTGTTATTTGAGGTAAAAGAACCGGCAATGAATTGCCATCAGCAGATTCTTAGGCGGATGGTTGTGTATCATTCTGGCAATAATGGTTCAGATTTCTTGTTTCTTGATAAATTTTGATTTCTCATTAAATCCTTTGCAAAAAAAAAAAAATAGTCATTTTGTGTGATGATTTTAACTATTGGGTTGATGGTGTACAATGCAAGCCTTGTTCATGCGAGTTTCTCAAGCTAATAGATTTGAATACCTTCGAGAATAAAGTGTTGCCACCCACTCACACTGGCGGTCATATATTGATTTGTTTTTTGTCTACTAGCAATTCTCAGAGCATTACAAATGTGATGTGTCTGATCATGGTGTTCTCACTTTTCGCTTTGCTATTTCGGTACCGCCTTCTTGTGAGCTCTTATTGTCTTTTCGTAACTATAGAAACGTTGATCTGGATGAAGGTAGTGAGAGATACTTTGGACAAGCTGGATGCGTCTGCAGTATCTTTGCAGTGCAGACGCAGACTGTGCTGATTAGTCGTTGTCTTCAAAGCAGACGTTTTCCACAGTCAATGAAGAGGTCTATGGTTCGCCCGCTCCACAAGAAGACTTCTGTTGATTTGGAAAACATGTTAAACTATAATCCTGTTTCAAATCTTAGGTTTCTTTCTAATTTGATCAAACGTGCTGTTCTAAATCAGTTCTTCTTATTTCTGCAGTGAAGTTATCTTTTACTGTGTGTTCAGTCTGCATGTCAACCGTTTCATTCAACTGAGACAACTTTGTGAAAAAAATATAATGATACTTCGTTAGGAAATGCGTCTCTGCTAATTTTGCTGGGCCTCTGCTGGATTTAATAATACCGATCATGTGTGTTTAGCCATGGCCTTGAAGGAACTGCGTTGTCTCTTCTTAAATAATTTCTTCCGGGTCGGTTATATCATGTAATAATCATTGACTCTGAATCTGAAACTTCTCCTTTACAATCTGGCGTTTCTCAGGGCTCTGGTCTTGGACCAGTATTATTTACTGCTTATG
>WNWK01000388.1:0-35000 GCA_009830355.1 Cherax destructor
CCTTACACATACCTCAGTCCTTGCATTACCACCAGCCGCTTGTCCTGATATTTATCCACAACTCTGGTATACGCCGCCGTACATGCAAATTTCACGAAGATCCGTCGTGCCCCGTTAAGGGCTATGCCGTACAATTCTGAGTGGTCCACACCCAGAGAATCTCGAAGTATAGCCGGCAAGACAACGTCCACGTTTGACGGATAAACCGCTCCCTGAAGTACTTCAATACCAATGGTGTTTACGCGGCGCCTGTATCCCTCCGTCATGGCTGTGAAAATAAAATCTCACAAGTCGGCCACCAGAGGTCTCCTCAATACACCCACACACAACCAAGGCTGGGCGTGGAATGATGAGGTGTGTAACTAAGCTGAGAAAATGTTAACCAAGCTTTAGCAGATTGTATTTGATTTACTTTAAAGTTCATAGCTGGGATGACCATGAAGAATTAGACACATGTGTAACGTCTGGGTATCTTTAATTGTAGACGTTTCGCCCTCCAGTGGCTTTATCAGTGCAAAACAAGGATAAATAGGGGATGACCATCTACGGTGCTTTGAGTCAACTGTTTGTAGTGTTTGGCACAGTTGCTAAACCATGGTATTTTGTAGTAGGCTGTTCTAAAGAGGGAAGCAGTAGCCCACGGAACAAGCAGTAGCCCACGGAACAAGCAGTAGCCCACGGAACAAGCAGTAGCCCACGGAACTGTAACAGAAGAAGCAAGTAACAGCATCGCCAGGAGCAAGCAGGAGCAAGTGGAGGGAGTGGTAGCATGTGGAGAAACGCGCGCGCACACACACACACACACACACACACACACACAAACACACACACACCTGAGAAGGGTATACACAGAGTATACTGTTACAACAATAATACTGGCCAGATACAAACATTACATTTTTCAAGCCCTGAATATGCTATATGTACATGTTACGTTTGTTTTGAGTGGCAGGACAAGCCACTGGTGTTTTAAGAGTGACGTGAATTTTCTCAGTGGAACATTATTTTCTCACTTTTAGAAAATGCTTGGAATTGTACATTTGAATAAACTTTACTGTTCATTATATTCAATTTATCAATATTATTTTTTTTAATAAAAAAATAACTCTTATCGAGACAAGGCGTAATCGCGGTAGTCCAAGAGCTGGACTCTTAGTAGAGCACATGTGACAGAAGAGAGCCGCTGGTGCAGCACTCTTGACCAGCAGTTAAGCCCACTGACACTGGCCTAAAAATTAGCCAGCGGTGGCTTAAACTCGTTATAGAAAAAAATATACTATGGAAGCAGGTCAATGTCCGCTGCTCATTAGCAGTGATGCTGCAGTGGTGGATGCTGAAGTATCTGCCACTGGGATCTGGCTTGGCAGGTTAGGCAGACGGTTCTCTGTAAGAAGTACTCTTATATTATGAGAAGAATTAGGTATCTTTACTGTGTAGACGTTTCGTCATCTAGTGGCTTTATCAATACAATACAAGGACATAATGTGATTACAGTAGAACTATATACAGAAGACGAGGGAATCAGACCCTCAGCCTAGGAGGGAGTAGGTGATGATCATCGTAGTCTTGAAGAATCTGAAGCATTGGCACGAAAATTGACGCTTATATCAAAGCTTATTCCTTGAGAAGCATTGAAAATGATTTGACTGAATATTTTTGTAAGTGGGTTTGGGTTTGAGAAAGACGTGCCTAGCAGGCCTGGTGGCCTGCTAGGCACGTCTAGCAGGCCTGCACGTTATGAAATACAATCCTGGAGACAGTAGAGAATGTGTACAGGCAGTCTGTTGGCCTTTGGTGGGCCAACAGGCCTTCTGCAGTGTTCCTCATTTCTTATGTTCTTATATTCCTAAGATAATCAGTGTTTTAACCTAAAGAAAATCCACAAGGCCAGAGACTTTCATACCGGAAAGTGAGACGTAGAAGCTTTTAGATGAGGTGACAAGTGAGCTGGGCTCTCTAGTGGAGGTGGGTCATGCTTAAAGTTGTTAGCAAGAGAGTTTTTGAAGACATCCTTTGTAGCAAGACACCGTGGTGTTGCTGTGTCAGACAAGCATTACCTTATAACTGATATACAATACAGACAAACTATCTCTCCACTTCTACTGTATTCAGCTAAAAAAAAAAGCCTGCAGAACTGGCGATAGGTTTCGTTAATAAAGATAAGTAAATGATGCATTTGTGTCTCACTCATCAACTTATCGATATCTTATATCGTTTACAATATGGTTATTCAGAGATAAGACTCGAAGTGACATTTTTTTGTAAGTCTTGAACCCACATCAGAAGTCTTACATGCTTTCTTTTTTTTAGGTTCAGCCTTTGGACGGTGCCAGAAGGAACAGTAGCACCAGCAGCAGCGAGCGTCGTCAGGAGCAGTGTCCGCTGGGGGATGAGGTAGTTGTGGGCGGCAGTGATGGGCGGCGGGCGGTGATGGTGGTGCCTGTAGTGGGTGGTTTAGGGGCGTCTGCAGCCAGGACGTCCTGCCGCACCCGCCAGGCCCGCCCTCTCTTCCTTGACACCCAGCAAGACGCAGACATCCTTCACCGACTCCTTAAAGGTGGGTAGCGTCCATCTTGACACCCTCAACAGGGCCTGACTTGCTTCAAGACGAAACTGAAGCCGTATCTAATTTTGATTTCAAGATTATGGGTTTGTTGTCATTATTTTTCATGCTGTATTCTGGGCACGCGCCCCAGCTCTGAGGAGCTGGATGAGATTTTCGCATTATAATCAGTGACAAACATGTAACAATATGTACTAGACATGTATCTCTCACACCTCTTGTACTGTATATGCCATCTTTATATCAACAATGTATATCTCTTAAATATTTTGTACCATATTATGTAATAAAATATACCTATTCATATATATATATATATATATATATATATATATATATATATATATATATATATATATATATATATACAGCATCCTACTCATGGATTCTGATACATTAAATAGCATCCTGTACAGAAGCAACATATTACATGACATCGTATACAAAATGCAAGACACATTAGCAGAAATCGTATTGACACAACAGGATACATTACACAGCATCCGGAACAAAAGGTCAAATGTATCAAGTAAGGTAATGTAGTACTCTAGTTAAAACTGGAATAAAGAGAAAATACAATACCACGAAGACACTGAGTAATGTAATTACCGTATTTAGAATAAATTTCATTTCAAAATGGCTCGTAAATGTTCACAAACAGTATTTACATTATTATCACAAATTTCAAAATTCAGCCAGCAACATCAATGATCCAAAACTATATTATTGTTATTATTATAATAATCATAACCTAGCGCTAAACCTATAAGGGTCATACATCGCTGCTAATCCCAGACTAAGCGTCTCAAAATATTTTTTTTGGGTAAGGTTCGAACCTCATTAACTGAGAAATTAATATGATGGGCTTTAAACAAGCCAACAATTTATTAATTTTATTGATACAAACTATACCAGGAGGGAAAATTTCGTTACAATTATCACAAAACCGTTGTAGTGAATTATTTCAGGAAAAAACAAAACTGGATTTGTGGCAACGAAGTCTCCTGTTTTGTATATATATATATATATATATATATATATATATATAATGCTAGGAATTCGCAAGAGCAGGCGAAATATTCACAAACACTGATCTCTGGCCGACGGAGACTCGACCCTACGAACCTTGTGACAGGAACGCAGTGCTTTACCGACCGTACCACACTGGACCAATACCTTGGCATCCAGCTTTCGCTAGACGTTATTCCAAGGCAGCCAGCTTTCAGGCAGGAAGGCTTACAGCTTTTCATCTCATCCCCTGCATGCATCGACACAACTAGAGATTTATACAATGCTAGGAATTCGCAAGAGCAGGCGAAATATTCACAAACACTGATCTCTGCCGACGGAGACTCGACCCTACGAACCTGGACAGGAAGCAGTGCTTTCGACCGACACACTGGACCATCCTGGCATCCAGCTTTCGCTAGACGTTATTCCAGGCAGCAGCTTCAGGCAGAAGGCTTACAGCTTTCATCTCATCCTGCATGCATCGAACAACTAGAGATTTATACAATGCTAGGAATTCGCAAGAGCAGGCGAAATATTCACAAACACTGATCCAGTGTGGTACGGTCGTAAAGCACTGCGTTCCTGTCCAAGGTTCGTAGGGTCGAGTCTCCGTCGGCCAGAGATCAGTGTTTGTGAATATTTCGCCTGCTCTGCGAATTCCTAGCATTGTATAAATCTCTAGTTGTGTCGATGCATGCAGGGATGAGATGAAAGCTGAGCCTTCCTGCCTGAAAGCTGGCTGCTTGGAATAACGTCTGCGAAAGCTGATGCCAAGGTATTGGTCCAGTGTGGTACGGTCGGTAAAGCACTGCGTTCCTGTCACAAGGTTCGAGGTCGAGTCTCCTCGGCCAGAGATCAGTGTTTATATATATATATATATATATATATATATATATATATATATATATATATATGAATTAATAATGCTGTATCCTGCCAACACACAGAAAATACTCTCGATTGAAAAATTAGTTCATCAGACAAATGGGAAAAATTTCGGTATTTGGGCACTGGGAATATAACAGTGAAGTTGGCAAGCGAATGTTCATTTACGGTGTTTTCCGAATCTAGCTTTTTTTTTTTTTTTAAATTTCCTTTGCACATTTACTGAAATATGTGCGGTTTTTTTTAAGCATGATGGACACGTAGATAGTGAGACGAGAAAACAGATTTTAAGCTGAGATATCCTGTTTTTTTTAAATATATGGTTTAGTGCTCATTGAAGAAAGTTTTTTTTTTTTTTGGTATGGTTGATTTTTCCGAAGACGTCCAATCAGAGAGAGAGGAAGGAGAGAGAGAGAGAGAGAGAGAGAGAGAGAGAGAGAGAGAGAGAGAGAGAGAGAGAGAGTAGAAGAGAGGGAAAAGAGGAAGAGAAGGAGAGAGAGAAAGAGAGAGGAGAGAGAAAGAAGAGAGGAGAGAGAAGGGAGGGAAGAAGAGAGAGAGAGAGAGAGAGAGAGAGAGAGAGAGAGAGAGAGAGAGAGAGAGAGAGAGAGAGAGAGAGAGAGAGAGAGAGAGAGAGAGAGAGAGAGAGAGAGAGAGGGAAAAACAAGGTCTGAATGTGACATAACCAGTTTCCCGGGGAAGGGGAACGAGGTGGGGGGATTGTGTTCTGGGAGGGGGGGAACGTAGTGAGGGGGAGAACATGGTTCGAGGCGTGCCATCCATTATCGATAATGATAGTGATCTGGGAGGGTAATTACCATGGTTAACGGGGCACTGGATGCGTGGTCGGGACAGCCGAGCCCTAACAAGCACCATGCCGTGTGTGGTTGGCGCTATTTACAACCCGGCTACCGTGTTCCGCACTTGCTCTCGCTATCAGCTCTCTCGCTGCCTGCCTCTACTCACCTGTTTGTACTCACCTATTTGTGGTTGCAGGGGTCGATACATAGCTCCTGGCCGCGCCTCTTCACTGGTCGCTACTAGGTCCGCTCTCTCCCTCCCTGCTCCATGAGCTTTTTCATACCTCGTCTTAAAATTATGTGTGGTTCCTGCCTCCACTTCGTCACTTGTCAGACTATTCTACTTCCTGACAAGTCTATGTCTAAAGAAATACTTCCTAAAATCTCTTTGACTCGTCTGAGTCTTCAACTTCCAATTGTGACTCCTTGTTTCTGTGTCCCAGTGTGTGAGTGTGTGTGTGTGTGTGTGTGTGTGTGTGTGTGAGTGAGAGAGAAAGAAAGAGAGAGATAGAGAAGGGGGGTTACCTATTCACAATTACCTTCTGCTGTAGCTACAACAGTTACAGTATTTAATTTACCATCTAAGACTTACTGAGTTTCTTGTTGCAACAGCTGCTGCTTCCTCAGCTGTTCTGTCACTCTACGAGGAAGAGCTGTCCAGTATCCACTCGGCCTCCTCTCTTTTCTTGCTTCATAGCAATGACCCTGTGTTCATCCTCGTGATGGTGTCTGGAAATCTAACATGATAATCATTTGCAACCTTATTTTCTTACATGTGATTATCACATCTTTTATTTTCATCTTTTCTTTATATCTTTTGTATTTTCTCTTCTGCCTTCAATTTTATATTTTTAACAAATTTGAATATTAGATTTGATTCAGTCTTGCTCTTCCTTAAGATTTTTTTCTCTCAAAAGTCTTTTCTTCCTCTTTCTTTACATAATCACATTCATTTTGGTATATTTCAAAATCTGCTAATTTTCTGCAGACACACTGCTTATATTGATTCTAATTAATTTCTTTCTCTTCTATATACGTCTCCGGTACCTTCCATTAAACCATTCTGCATTTTTAATCTATTATGATTTTTGAAATGAATTGTCTAATTCAATATAAATATAACCTGAAGAACTCTTCACTTAATTTTGTTTACATATGTCCCTTGTAATCTTTCATGACATTCTGTGTCTATGAAATGCAGTATTGAACAATGAAGTTGAAATATGTGTAGAGTACTTGTGACCTGCTAGTGTGTGATCACAGTCAGACGATCTAAACGATGCAAGACAAACTACGGGGGATGGAACTCTTCAGCTCAGATACTGTCACACGTCTCTCTGCGTCACCAGGAGCTATGCAATGTTGCAAGAGTAGCAACAGAAGAAATGTGGGAAAGCTTTCTCAGAGTAAGTTAGCGTGGCTACACCAGCCAGCTTCTCTAGCAAATTTTCCCTCATTTCTTCTGTTGCTACTCATGCAACATTGCATAGCTCCTGATGACGCACAGAGACGTGTGAAAGTACTTGAGCTGAAGATTTCCATCCCCCACTGCTTGTCTTATATATAATTTCATAACGTTATGCGGCCAGCAGGAACACAGCGGATTCAATCTCAGAACTCTACCTACTGTTTTGGCCAGTGTTAAATTAACCACATAACAATGGACGGCCAGCACAGGGATAGCTGTTGGTTTCCAAGGCTGGAGGGAGTTCAAGTTACTGTTCATGTGTGGTGTTTGGTATTTCGTCTAGTCGACCTTAATGCCAGCCACGTGAGACACACTCGGGAACACATTACAGTTAGCAAGACTGAGGACAGTTATATACAGTCTGTGTTGAGTACTGACAAATTGGAACGAGTAATATATTATTTTAGAGTGTAAGAAACTTTTTGTGGTTCAAGTTTTTCTAAGTCAGTGACTTGAAAAAGTTTGTAAACCAAGCAAAATGATGTTATTTATTAAGTTTTCACGTTGGATTAAAGTGCATTATTTGTTCCAGAGATGAATGAACCAAACGCTGGCTTCTTGACCAGTAGTTATGGTATTGCTGTTATAGTTTTTGTGTGCTAGTTGTGTTTAGTTTCAAGAATTTTTTAGGGTCTGTCTTGTATAAAAGCTATGACAGCTTTTGCATGGGATCGAACGTACCCAGCACAGTGATGCTTTACGAGTAATCTTAATCGGTTTCGTTTGTTTTTTTTGACAGCATTTTCGTTATTAAAAAGGAACTTCGAAATATTCCAGAGCTTATGGGAGGCGAGAGAGATTTTCATTTTATGGCAGTACTAATACATATATATATTTATATGATTTGGAAGGTCATAAGGGATGATAAAGTATTTTAGCCATGTAGAGAGAATGAGGGAAGGAACGTTGATGAGGATGATGTGTGGAGATAGAGTGGATGGATGTCTAAAGATTACTGAAGAAGAAGATTTGTGGGAAGAGTGTGAACGGTACGTGCAAAGTGTTCACAGATATAATCTTGAACATTGACCAGACATTCATGACTGTGATGAATTACAGTGAGTGCTGGAGAGAGAGAGAGAGAGAGAGAGAGGGGGTTCCGACATTTGACAGACTGAAAAAAATTAAAAAACGTGATATCTGTGAAGAATATGAGTTTCAATATGGTGGATGAAGCAATTCACAACAGTCATTATATTAATTGGTATATAATACCGACAAGTAGATGAGTAAGACACACATGCAACAGTTGGGCATATTTATTGTCGACATGTTTCGCCTGCTCTCCACGTTTCTTCAGTCGAATATGGAGATGACTTATGGGACTAATCACCTCACAATTACTTCTTCAAGGCTAAGAGACTGATCACCTTGTATTTACCTTTTCTGCAGTCTTCATTATTTGACTGAAGAAGCCTACTGGGGTTTTGATTTTACACATCTAATTTACAACTGGAAAGAAAACCTTATGGGACGTTTTGCCATATCGAGAGTCTTCCTACTCCCGGAGCCCGGCCATGGGCCAGGCTCGTCTGGTGCTAGCCTGTTCAATCAGGCTGTTGCTTCTGTAGGCCCGCTGCCCCACATAACCATCACCACCTTTTTTGATCTGGTACCTAGTGAAGATACTTGTTCGATTTCCTCTTGAAGACTTCAGGGGATAAACTGAATCTTAGGAACTCTAGAAAATTTAGTGGCAAGGAAGCACATTGTCTGTGAATATTATTAATTAAAGCGTTTATAGACTGTGAGATGGTGAGAATGGTTTAAGGGAAAGTGAGAAAGAGGGGGAAGGTGAGATAGTTTACGTAGAAACAACTGAGCAAGAAAAGTTTGTTAAGGGTGTATAAATCTGAAGTGAAGGGAAGATGTAGAGGATGTACGAGGAAGGGTTGGGGTGAGAGGGCGTGAAATTGCTATTGATAGGTTAGTGTGCGAGTGGACAGCTGACGACGTGTGCGAGTGGACAGCTGACGACGTGTGCGAGTGGACAGCTGACGACGTGTGCGAGTGGTTAAATCGGAAAGGAAAAAAAATATAAAATAGACAGATATGGAATATGCTTTTACTGTGACAAAATTTTGCTGTGTGTAGAGCTGCACTGAGTGTTACGTTGGTGCCACAATAGTTGTGCTCCAGTGTCTGTTCTTCATGACTTTCGTCTCAGTATGCGGTAAGAATACAAAGGCTGTCTGCTGAAAGTCATGAAAAACACTGGGGACAAGACATCCTTTTGTTGTGACAACGTTTCACACTCCCATTAGCTCTACACAGATCGAAACGTTGTCATAACAGTAGCTTATTATTCTAATTTTTGCCTTTTATTTCCTCGATCTCTATTTCCGTTATCTAAAACCACAATATTTCAATCCGTGGTGGACCGTAAAGTTAATTCCCGTGGCTCAGTTCACACAGTGAGGGCCGTGGTTCGATCCCTGGTACGGGTAGAAGCATTGAGGCGTGTCTCCTGAAGACACCTGCTGTCCCTGTTCACCCAACAGTAATTAGGTATCTGGGTGTTAGCCGACTAGTGTGGGTCGCATCCTGGGGACAAAATTAATGCTCTGAATAACCAGGGGCTTTCTATACAGTATGTAACTGATGTCAGCTATGGTCTGTATAAGTTGCATCATGAACTTGTAGAAATAAAGATTATTATTTTATTATTATTATTATTATTTTATTATTATTATTATAACACTGAATTGTCTCTTGGAATTTTTTTCCTTTAAGATATATTACCTAAGCCAAAAAACTCCCGAAGGTCACTTAGCAGTAAACTCTTAAATACTGGGTAGTGAGCTTGACAACCTGTGCTCACACCCCGTCCATCTTGTGGCCAGGTAAACCACGGTGTTTTATGTACATGTATTGGCAGCTGTTGATGTCATTTGGCCAGGTAAACTACAGTGTTGCAGGCAACTGTTGATGTCCTTTTAAAAGGATTACAAGTGGTTAAGGAGATTGTGTTTTTTTAGGGATGATTTTTAACATGTTAATGTTAAGTTGTTACGTTACAGAGTGAGTCTCTGCTCTTAAAATATTTACAAATCCATTTAAACTGGAATTTTGTCTCTCCGATTTCATCCCTCACTCATTTAACACAATTCAATTTCTGATGCATTACCCACCAACAGTTTTGGAACGTCCCCTGTTCCAAAACTGTTAGGACCACACAACATCCACCACGACTCGATGCGTTTGGCAGCGGAGTGTCAACGAGAATATACACAGCGTTCGAATCTTCACTCTCGGGTTGAGGACGAGCTCCCCAAAGACCAGCTGGTGTAAGTAGCTTAGGAAAAGTTTCTGTGAACGTGATCTATCGTAGCTACGTTCCTCTAGAACAGAGCTTAACGACAGGAAGACGACACTGCAATATCTTGCTGACAGGAGAAGCTTTTATTGGGACAACGTTTCGCTCTGCGTAGAGCTTTATCAAGTCTTGATGAAGCTCTACACAGAGCGAAACGTTGCCTCTAATAATAACTTTTTTCTTCAATTTGTGCTTCTGTCCTTCATGCTCGGAGGAAATACAGCCTTTCATCCAGGCTATTGATGACATTATTACATGTATACTTATTCATCGTATACCATGTATTCCTTGTATGCCAGTATGCCTTGCATAGCAGTATACCGTTAGTATAACAATACAGTATCCCTTCCAAGCTTTGCTAGAGGCTCTGGGATACACAAGACTTCGCTCTCAATATTCTGCTGTACACAACTTTTGTGGAAAGATGAGTTGTGAGAATGGAGGTATTGTTTGGCTAAGAATATAAATGGCAAATCAAAAACATATACACAAAGATACACACACCGTGGGTGACGTTTCACCTGCTGTGTGTCTTTTGTCAGTTATTTGGTAAACCTCCACAAGGGCAAAACGTTTTTTTTTTCTATGACTGTTTATGTGTCTTTGTTCCTCCAGCTGTCTATCGTATGACCTTGTCAGGTAATACGATAGACAATCGTATTGTATTGGCGGTTATCTGCCGAACTAACTTGCTTGGTAGAGACTTATACGTAGGTCTTCCATACCTGCTGCCTGGGTTCATAGCAGTAAATAGGTACCTAGGCGTTACTTGACTGTTGTGGTCCACATCCTGGGAGAGTCCCAGTACAAATAATAATAATAATAATAATAATAATAATAATAATAATAATTATCTCAAGCAGGAGAGATGACTGACAGACAGGTAGACAGAAAGACAGACAGAATGAGACAAGCAATTAGACAAATAGAGAAGCAACGCCAGAGAAAACAGATATTTACAGTTTCGGTAAATTTGTTCAGGAATTTTTTCAGTGTCGGAAATTCTTTGATGAAAGTGGTAGCAATAGCGTTCTATAAGACACTGGAGGGAGAGAGAGAGAGAGACTGAGAGACAGAGAGAGAGAGAGGGCACACCAAAAGTCCATTAGGGAACCTCTCTCTCTCATTGTATTATATCTATTTAATTTCCATTATTATCGCCTTCTAATGCATCTCCTCCTTTCTGTAACATTCCTTTGCATTTTTGGTTCAATTAGAGTAACATTCTTCGAAATATTATTTTGTTATGTCGAGGAGTTGCGAAGGAGTGAATTTTTTTTTAGGGTGTCAATTAGAGATGGAATGCGAGGTGGCGCGGTGTGAACGCTCGGTGTGAACGCGCGGTGTGAACGCTCGGTGTGAACGCTCGGTTATCGCAGATATAAAGACCTTTTGGTTTTCGTATTTCTTCTGCTTCGTGTGCATCAACTTATAGGTTTATTAGCGCCTATGTTAACGCAGTTTACCGTCTTGTCTAGAGAAGCAACAGTTACGTCGATCACCCAGTCACTTAGTCTGATAAAATCCAGCTTTATGTACACGATTCTGAAGGCCAGGGAGAACCAGTCATTGTCGCTCTTGACTTGAAGAGTTTCAAGCATTTTTATCCACTTCTCCGAGGCTATGGGTCCCACAATTTGTACCAGAGGTGGATCCCATCCGATATTATATATATATATATATATATATATATATATATATATATATATATATATATATATATATATATATATATATATATATATATATATATATATATATATATATATATATATATATATATATATAATAACACAAATGAGAGTCGACTTGAGGAAAGCAGTGATGGCTTCATACCCTGTAAACCTGCCTTTCTCGGCTCAGAAAATAACATTATATATACATAACTTTATAAGTTTTACCTAGTTTCTCCAAAGCGTTTAAGCAGGTCGGGAGCATTGTTTCGTTGATTTATTAAGCTTTAAAGCCAATCGACTACGCAAAGGCCTGCTCCATATCACCTGTACACCGCCAATCACGAAGATCATGTTTGTCACGTCTAATAAACTACCATGGTAGTGTTACTGAAGCGTTGGGAGAGAACCAAATGCGGTATACACGGCTTTCGTCAAGGTTTTTAACAAATGGGATCATGGAATGGTTGCACATAAATTGAGGGGTGATAGGCAAAATGGGGAGCGTAGGCCAATAGATCTTAAACTTTTTGACAAGCAGCACAAAAAGAATTGTAGTAAACAGAGCAAAATCCACCACTAGAAAAGTATAAAAAAGTTAGTATCCAGGTCACGGTCCTGGCGCCTTTACTGTTTTCTTTTCTTTAACGGACATTGTTAAAAACGCTCGCCACAATTTATCATCATTTGCACATATTACTAACATTTGCATGAGAATCATCTTGGTAGAAGACACGGAAAAAATGCAAGAAGAAATAAACAAAGTCTTCAAGTGGGCAATGGAATATCATGACGTTCAATATGGCATGTTCCAACTGCCTAGATATAAGAACATAAGAAAGGAGGAACACTGCAGTAGGCCTGTTGGCCCATACTAGGCAGGTCCTTCACAAGTCCAACCCACTAACAGAATAAACGCCACCCAAGCAATAAGTTTTGATAATTCTACTTACTCATGTGCAAGTCCCACTCAAATCCATCCCCTCTCCCTCAGCCTGGAATCGAAGTGTTCAATACATTACTCTTGTAGAAAGTACAGCATATGGCCGGAGGAGTGCCTTATATACTCTTGACAGGTGAGTCGAAGCAGGAGGAGGCGGGGTCACAGTGGAACCATCCACTAGTGTAAGTCTTCGTCCAAATTATTATTATAATCAAAAGAAGCGCTAAACTCTTCGTCCAGAGGTTGGCCAAGTGTTGAAGAATTCCTTGTAACAAGTTCCCATGATGTTGCAGTGTCTGACAGATGTAATAAATGGTTTGAAAACCGACAAGTTGAAGATTGAGACACTTATGCAACATATGGGAATCTTTATTTAGGAAATATTTCGCCACACAGGGACTTCATCAGTCCAAAACAAAGAAGAGAAGGGTAAGGAGAGGAGGAGTTTGAGGTAATCAGTCCCTCAGCCTGGACGTAAGAATATCATCAAATGGAACGAAGGGAACATATATGGGCGTAATAATGTCAGCTGACCTTTCGAAGAACTCAATAAGGCAAATATCACAGAAGCCACGAAAATGACACAGCTCTTATAACTTTCAAAACAAGAGAATGAGTACAAGTGGCGACACTTAAAACCACTTGTGCTCTCTGGAAACTCTATTTAGGGCAAGAGAGTTAAAAGAGCTAGAACAGATACAGAGATATTTTACAGCACGCTAGAGCCAATAAAGATTTAAATTACTGGAGCGGATGAGATAGAAGATAATATATACGTGGAAAGTACTTAACAGCTTACTCCCAAACCTGCACACTGCCACAACAACATACTGTAGTGAGATAATGAAGACACTAAAATAAAACCCAGTGAATAGCAGGAGCACCGTGGGCATAATAAGAAAACGTTTTATCGACATCTTTGGTCCAAGACTGGCTAACCCTTTACTTAAACTATCAGAAACACTGTTGGGCTAATGCCTCTGCCAGGTGCCGGATCAACCAAGCTGTGATGGATATGTGGGTCAGCGAGTCACCATCAGCAACAGCCTAGTTGATCAGGCAAACACCAGACAGGTCTGGCCAAGGGCCGGGCTGTGGGAATAGGAAAACTTTCGAGAAGGTATATAAAGGTATACCTAATATATATATATATATATATATATATATATATATATATATATATATATATATATATATATATATATATATATCGTGCCGAATAGATAAAACTTGCAATTTTGGCTTAAATAGCAACGCTCTTCTTGCCAAATAAGGCAAGCGAAAAATTGTGTATGCAATAATTTGGCAAAAATCATTCTGAACCTAACGAAAAAAAAAATTTCATTGTGTTTATTAAATTATTGTAAACTTATCTAAAATATATTTAGTTGGATTAGGCTAAATTAAGTTGCGCTTGCTATAATAAGGTTAGGTAAGTTTTCTAAGGTTCTTTTGGTACATAATTATTAATTTTGACATTAACATAAATTAAATTTTATTTTCTTAAACGTATAAGAATTTTTTTAGAAAGAACTTAATTTTAAATGAGTTCTTGCTAATTGACGAGTTTTACCAACACATATATATATATATATATATATATATATATATATATATATATATATATATATATATATATATATATATATATATATGTCGTGCCGATTAGGTAAAACTTGCGATTTTGGCTTAAATAGTCAACGCTCACCTGCCATATAAGACAAGTAAAATTTGTGTATGCAATAATTTTGCCAAAAATCATTCTGAACGTAACTGAAAAAATATATTTCATTGTGTTTGTTTATTATTAAATTAATGTTAACTTATCTAAAATATATTTAGTTGGGTTAGCTAAATTAAATTGCGCTTGTTGTAATAAGGTTAGTAGGTTTTCAAAGTTTCTCTGGGTACAAAATTAAATTTTACATTAACATAAATGAAAAATATATATCTTTAAACGTATAAAGAAAATTTTAGAAAGGACTTAATTTTAAATGAGTTCTTGCTAATTGACCAGTTTTACCTAATCGGCAGACATACAGTAAATATTATATATATATATATAATATATAATATATATATTATATATATATATATATATATTTGACAAGTTAAAAAAAAGTATCATCAGTTGTAATGACGTATGCAGAATATTAATTTTTAAATATTTGTTTCAGGATATTTTTTTTTTTCAATCAGCGTAAAAATTTAGAACTTGGGTTACGCAGCCTGAACTGCTGGAATAATTATGTGCACAAGTGCGCAGCACTTTACTGACTGGTGTATAAAGTGTCGCTGATCAGGAGGAAGAGGGAGTGAGGGTGAGTTGTGGCTGTTGTTGATATTGCTGTTATTGTGGTTATGTTTTCATGGCTGTTGTGGTTATTGTTGTGGTTGTTGTAATGGTTGACGTTGTGGTTGTGTTGTTGTGGTTGATGTTGGGGCTGTTTTTATGCTTGATGTTGTTCTTGATGTTGTCGTGGCTGTTTTTGTGCTTGTTGTGGTTGTTGCTGTTGATGTTGATGTTGGTGTGGTTGTCGTGTTTGTTATATGGCTGTTGTGGATACTGTTGTAGTTGTTGTTGTTGTGATGTTGTTTTGGTTGTTGCAGCTCTTGTTGTGGTTCTTGGTGTTGTTGGTCTTGTTAACGTTACGACGGCTTGTGCTGTACAAGCCGTGCATCCACAAGTCTGCTTAATATACTGCCTCAATCTGAGCGGGTAATGGAAAGGAAACAAGTGTCACCAGGAAAGAAACGGGAACATTATGTTCCCAGTTATAACAAGTGGAGGCCCTTACCTAAACACCGTCAGAGCCAGACACACACACACACACACAAAAAAAGAACCATGCTTTGATATGTAAAACATAGACGCGACAGTTAGGTATTTATTCCGAAACGTTGGATTCTTCAGTCGAATACAGAAGAGGCAACAGAAGCAGAGATGTAAGGATGATGTATTCGGCCCATCACCTTTGAAGTAGTAGTTTTGAGGTGGTCAGTCCCTCAGATTTGTTCCATGATCAGGAACGTTGTTCCAAACTATGGAGCAGCACTCTCCTCCAGGTTGACCACCTCAAAAGTACGTTTTCGAGGGTGATAAATTTATTACATCGTCTTTACATCTCTGCTTCTGCTCCCTTTTCTGTATTCGACTGAAGAAGCCTCATGTGTAGGCGAAACGTTTCGAAATAAAGATACCTAACTTCTACACATGTGTCTTACTTATCAACTTGTCGGTATTGTATACCATTATTATATTCACAACAACATTCTCTATAACAACGATATACAGCACCAACAACCTGATGAATTGGACAGGTGTGCAACGTGTGTTTATGTTGTCTCCAGTTTTGAGTTCCCTGTATATTAGGTTGAAGAAACCTACTGTTTAGACGAAACGATTCGAAAATAACACCAGAGTGTTGCAAATGTGTCTTATTCATCAATGACAGCTTTCCACAGACCTGTAAGATTTGATATATGGCGAGACGACCAGTTGCCCAGTAGGATATGACAAGCGTCTCGGGAAGAAAGCAAGGAAAATTCGACCCTATTGCTCAAAGCAGGAGTAAAACAAGAGGTCCTCACTCCACGACGGCTCCCACAAAAATCCTAATCGAGAGGGTAAGGCAAGTGACGTTGAACTCTGAGTTACAGATCTTCCAGCAATTAAATGACTTGATCACCTCGGTCTAGAAAATGAATAAAAGGCCAGTGGACGCGTTTTACTTATTTCCATGTAAGCCACCACGACCACACAACATCCAAGCCACCACGACCACACAACATCCAAGCCACCACGACCACATAACATCCAAGCCACCACCACCACATAACATCCAAGCCACCACCACCACATAACATCCAAGCCACCACCACCACATAACATCCAAGCCACCACCACCACACAACATCCAAGCCACCACGACCACACAACATCCACCACGACCACACAACATCCAAGCCACCACGACCACATAACATCCAAGCCACCACCACCACATAACATCCAAGCCACCACGACCACATAACATCCAAGCCACCACCACCACATAACATCCAAGCCACCACCACCACACAACATCCAAGCCACCACCACCACACAACATCCAAGCCACCACCACCACACAACATCCAAGCCACCACGACCACACAACATCAACCACCACGACCACACAACATCAACCACCACCGACCACACAACATCCAAGCCACCACGACCACACAACATCCAAGCCACCACGACCACACAACATCCACCACGACCACACAACATCCAACCACCGACCACAACAACATCCAAGCCACCACGACCACACAACATCCAAGCCACCACGACCAAACAACATCCACCACGACCACACAACATCCACCACGACCACACAACATCCACCACGACCACACAACATCCAAGCCACCACGACCACACAACATCCAAGCCACCACCACCACACAACATCCACCACGACCACACAACATCCACCACGACCACACAACATCCAAGCCACCACGACCACACAACATCCAAGCCACCACGACCAAACAACATCCACCACGACCACACAACATCCACCACACCACACATCAAGCCACCACGACCACACAACATCCAAGCCACCACCACCACACAACATCAAGCCACCACGACCACACAACATCCACCACCCACACATCCACGACCACACAACATCCAAGCCACCACGACCACACAACATCCAAGCCACCACCACCACCACATAACATCCAAGCCACCACGACCACACAACATCCAACTCCACACGCACCAACACAAGTGAGTTGTTAATGATAAAACATATTAAAGCTAATGATGGGATAACTTTGTTTATGATTAAGACACATGTGCATCAGTTGGGTATCTTTATTATTGAATTTTTTTCTTGAGTGAAATACAAAAGAAGCAGGTATAGTAATGAAATGCTGCCTTTATATTTGACTGAAGAAGCCTAGTGTGTAGGCGAAACGGTTGAAGAATAAATAGGCCTATCTGTTGCACATGTGTCGTAATCATCAACTTGCCGGTGTTTTATACCATATATGCAATGAAATAATCAGTGTGTATGCACCTGGGAGGGAGTATATCCCACATTACATACACTGAAGAGTATTCTTGGGTGGTGGAGTACAGATGATTAACAGTCTTAATGACCCTTGTCTAGTTGATAGGCTTGAAACCTAATAAACCATCCTTATGAGATAAGCGAGTCATATTAGTTTCCAACAACTTGCAATAGACCGCGTCCGTCTTCAAAATTCGCTAAAATATTGCAATATTTGATGTCACCCAATTTAACTAACAGCGAGGCAATGAAGAGCAGCATAAATGACAGTCGAGGGAATAATTAGTGGATAGTGACGAAAAGACACAGGTTGCAAAACCAGCTTTTACTGGGACAACGTTTTGCTCAGGGCGAAATGACATACCAATAATAAGCTTACTTTTGCATTCTGTATTTCTTTTTTTCACTACTGTCGACAGTCTGCCATTTTGTATCGTTTGTGGACAGTATCTTAGTCGTCACACTTGGTCATTAAATATATATATATATATATATATATATATATATATATATATATATATATATATATATATATATATATATAGAGGTTGGTGGATGAATTTGGTAGGGTGTGTAAAAGAAGAAAATTGAAAGTGAATATAGGAAAGAGTAAGGTGATGAGGATAACAAAAGAATAGGTGACGAAAGATTGGATATCAGATTGGAGGAGAGAGTATGGAGGAGGTGAATGTATTCAGATATTTGGGAGTGGACATGTCGGCGGATGGGTCTATGAAGGATGAGGTGAATCATAGAATTGATGAGGGGAAAAGGGTGAGTGGAGCACTTCGGAGTCTGTGGAGACAAAGAACCTTGTCCATGGAAGTAAAGAGGGAATGTATGAGAGTATAGTTATACCAACGCTCTTATATGGGTGTGAAGCATGGGTGATGAATGTTGCAACGAGGAGAAGGCTGGAGGCAGTGGAGATGTCATGTCTGAGGTCAATGTGTGGTGTGAATATAATGCAGAGAATTCGGAGTTTGGAAATTAGGAGGAGGTGCGGGATTACCAAAACGATTGTCCAGAGAGCTGAGGAGGGGTTGTTGAGGTGGTTTGGACATGTAGAGAGAATGGAACGAGACAGAGTGACTTCGAGAGTGTATAAATCTGTAGTGGAGGGAAGGCGGGTAGGGGTCGGCCTAGGAAAGGTTGGAGGGAGGGGTAAAGGAAGTTTTGTGTGCGAGGGGCTTGGATTTCCAGCAAGCATGTGTGAGCGTATTTGATAGGAGTGAATGGAGGCATATGGTTTTTAATACTTGACGTGCTGTTGGAGTGTGAGCAAAGTAACATTTATGAAGGGATTCAGGGAAACCGGCAGGCCGGACTTGAGTTCTGGAGATGGGAAGTACAGTGCCGGCACTCTGAAGGAGGGGTGTAAATGTTGCAGTTTTATAACTGTAGTGTAAAGCACCCTTCTGGCAAGACAGTGATGGAGTGAATGATGATGAAAGTTTTTCTTTTTCGGGCCACCCTGCCTTGGTGGGAATCGGCCGATGTGTTAATAAAAAAAAAAAAAAATATATATATATATGTCTATCATCTGAATTCATTGCTCTTTCCATTTGAGGATAGGCTCAAGTTCCTTGGTACGTGTACCTTCCTTTACCTTTGATTGTAAAAGAACTTGACATTTGAAAGGCCTCAACTCCCTACTCATAATTGACTACGATCATTTGCGCTCCCTGGTCTCCCGTCCGTGATTTTCCCAGCATAATTATGTTCTGTTCTAATTAATGTCTGACTAGCTCAATCAGCCGTGTGTGTGTGTACTCACCTAATTGTACTCACCTAATTGTGGTTGCAGGGGTCGAGTCTCAGCTCCTGGCCCCGCCTCTTCGCTGTCCGCTACTGGGTCTCTTCTCTCCCTGCTCCATGAGCTCTATCATACCTCGTCTTAAAACTATGTATGGTTCCTGCCTCCACTATATCTTTCTCTAGACTATTCCACTTCCTGACTACTCTGTGGCTGAAGAAATGCTTCCTAACATCCCTTTGACTCATCTGAGTCTTCAGCTTCCAGTTGTGTCCCCTTGTTTCTGTGTTCCCTCTCTGGAACATCCTGTCCCTGTCTACCTTGTCGATTCCCCGCAGTATTTTGTATGTCGTTATCATGTCTCCTCTGACCCTTCTTTCCTCCAGTGTTGTTAGTCCTATTTCCCTCAACCTTTCTTCATAGGACAGACCCCTGAGTTGTGGAACTAACCTTGTCGCAAACCTTTGCGCTTTCTCTAGTGTGTGTGTGTGTGTGTAATATTATATTATGGTCCTTTGATAAGGAATATGCTTTTAAATTATAAAAAAATATTCCACTGACAACTTCAACGAGGTTATACAATCCCACATTCACGTTTATGATGTTTACCATCAAGTCTGTGATACACAATTCATGTCTGTCCAAGACATTCATATGTCCAGCTCACAAAGTGCCTTATATGGCTCATAAGTGATAATAAAATACTGTACTAAAATGTCGGCCATTCTAGTTGAATATTTATGTTGTCAACCTCGCATATCCAATTAACTTCCCGTTTGTCCCGGGTAGAAGTGAGTGCAGTGTGTACAAGGGATATGATAAACTACACTTTGATTATTACAATCATAACTAAGCGATTAACCCACTACACTCTGATAAGTTTGGTTCAGTTTAATTTTATTAATAGTTGCTCTATAGTGGATTCATTACCCAAAGTCTCCGTCGCACTAAATGTTTGCAGGGTCTTTGACAAAAAAAGATAAAAATTGTATTGAAGAATCAAAACATTTAGATTTTGGGTCTGTGATATAGAAAAAAAATTCCTTACTCATGTCAAGCACTCTGAGATTCGGAAATATGTTGGCATTCTATAAATTCTAGAATGCAGATTCTTTGTGCATTCTAACACTGAAGAAGCCTGGTCTGGGACCTGGCTGGAGGGGGGCGATGACCCCGGGAATCGAGTCAGCTGCACATAGAAAAGAAAGGTCCCCGTTTAACCTTTTTTTGGTGCTCAGAATAAAAAATACTCATATACGAGCTAACATTAGTCGACTGTCTATGTATGTCGAATTAATCTCACTCTCCTCTATGTTGAATTAATGTTTATTGTAACGTCATAAGCATTGACAAAAAAGGCATAATAACATTCAACTCTTATTAAATTCTGAGGTTAACTGAATAAACTATTTAGTAGATATTCATAATTCCCTAACTTTCACATATATTAAATGTCATACGTTTATCTAACACATCAATCTCTGTCTTATTTCTGTCACTGTTACCTCAGTGTCTGTATCAGAAAACTCTCATCACTGTCTTTATCCTGTAAGTGTCACATCACTGTTTATCTCAACACTATAAGTGCCACATGAATATCTCTACAGACATACAGCACTGAGAGAACTTTTCCGAAAATTCTATTCCCATTATCAGGTATAGGACAAGGGGTAAATATGTTTTGAATTTAAATGCAAAATACCGAATATTTTAATATTCATTAAAATAAAAACTGAGAAAGAAGTCAACGGGAATGAAATAAATGGTATATTTATGTACAAAGAACATGTAAATATTCACACGAAGGGTGGATACGAAGAGAGATGTATGTCTCTCATTGTATATACATAGAAACGTTTATCTCTCAGTGTGCATACACTGAAATATGTATGTCTCAATTTTATTTACACAAGAGGTGTCCGTCTCTCAAGGCATATACCCAAAGAGGTTTAGATCATATATATATGATCAAAACCTGTAGATTCAACTTAGTAACTTAACACCGAGGCCAAGGTGAGAGTTGTACTATGGTCAGCAAACTCAGTCCTGCCTAGTGATACAAGAGAAGCAGAACCTATCCTATTGACTGCAACGTGAGCCCAATTACAGCAGTGGAAACTGGGCCATTGCAACGGACCCAGGTGTTGAAGGATGAGGTGAGAGTGGCAAGGTGTGTGACGGTGGCAGAAGGATGCATGGGAGTATGTGGGTGATGGTGGCAGGATGAGGTGAGGGTATGAGTAAGAAGGATGGTTAGAGATGCCCTGGAAAGGGGCAGGTAGGGAAAGAGGAATGGAAGGAAAGGAGGAGGTAAGAAGTGGAAAAGATTCGACAAAGACGGGGAAGTAGAGGAGGTTGCCAAAGAGATGTACTCACCTAATTGTGGTTGCAGGGTTCGAGACTTAGCTCCTGGCCCCGCTGACTGTGTGTATGTGTGTGTGTGTGTGTGTGTGTGTGTGTGTGTGTGTGTACTCACCTATCTGTGGTTGCAGGGATCGAGTCACAGCTCCTGTCGTGTGTTAGTTTTCAGACAATGAACCTGAACATAAGACCAGCTAAAGTCAGGAAATGTATCATTGATTTCGAAGACAGTGGCAAAAAAAAAAAAAAAAAACACCGTACCACTGAGCACACGACGTAGACATACACTGGTGACAAACAATCTGAATTTAACCTAGAATGACCCAGTAAAGTCAAGAATGTCCCGCAATAAGAATTCTGCTGTATTCACTCTGTTCTTATTGAATGGATTTTCCGAGTCTGGAGGAAAAGAAGAAATAAGAGAGAGAGAGAGAGAATAGAGAGACTGGGGGAGAGAGAGAGAGAGAGAGAGAGAGAGAGAGAGAGAGAGAGAGAGAGAGAGAGAGAGAGAGAGAGAGAGAGAGAGACTTCGAGAGAGGAAGATATCGATTTGCTCAGGGTAGATGATGCTGGTGTCGTAGCATCATCTCTCGTGAGAAGCAAAGAGACGGACCTATTATGTGAAGGGTTACGACAGAGAACCAGCGAGACGGGCTGAGTAAACGCGACGAGACAGAACCACAGAGAGGGGATTGAAAATGAAACACCAGAAAGACAGAAAGAGAAAAGAAGGAAGAAAATGAAATAAAGAAACGCAAAACAAGGAAATTAAAAAAGTAAGACAATGAAAGAAAATAAATAAAGAGAGAAATAACTAAATAAATATATACGTCAATAAAAAAAGAAGGAAAGAAAGGAAGAAAGAGGAAAACCTGAAATTTTTTCCTCACATAGATGGTTCCATAGCTTATCTAAGGAACCACTCCACTAAGTTGCACCAGTCACTGGATGAACCACTCCACTATGTGCCTCCAGTAACTGGATGAACCACTCCACTATGTTGCACCAGTCACTGGATGAACCGCTCCACTATGTGGCTCCAGTAACTGGATGAACCACTCCACTATGTGGCTCCAGTAACTGGATGAACCACTCCACTATGTGGCTCCAGTAACTGGATGAACCACTCCACTATGTTGAACCAGTCACTGGATGAACCACTCCACTATGTGGCTCCAGTCACTGGATGAACCACTCCACTATGTGGCTCCAGTCACTGGATGAACCACTCCACTATGTTGAACCAGTCACTGGATGAACCACTCCACTATGTTGAACCAGTCACTGGATGAACCACTCCACTATGTTGAACCAGTCACTGGATGAACCACTCCACTATGTTGAACCAGTCACTGGATGAACCACTCTAATGAACATTGCATGTTGCGCTTGTGTATTGAGTATTTGCATGTTGCATTTGCACGTCGTATGTGTAGGTTGTGTTAGCATGTGTGCAGTTCTTTTTATGCACAAAGCATTTTATTGTGTTGAAGGCTCGATCCTCTGTCATGTAATTAGGGCTCCTTTCTCTGATCAACCAGGCTGTTTATATGACCCGCCAGGTGCCTATGGAATAACAGCTGATGTTACAATTCTTGGCTGATGCTTCAGTATCGAGTAGGATTCCTTTTTGTACCTTTCAGTTGGTACTTTTTTTTTTAAATGGATTATCTCCTCCTCCTCTTCTTCCTCTTTCAAATCTTCTATCTCCTGTTCATCTTTTTATTTTCCCTTATAGGGGATTAAAAGCGTGGCAATCATCGTCGTGGTTCAGGGTCCTCGTCGTTGTTCATCCTATTAGAAGACGTTGTTTTTTTATTTTTCTCGACACTCGGGCGGTGTAACCCAGGAGGAAGCCAGCGGCGTGCAAGGTAGGGAAAAAAAACAACACTGCAGCCACTGGCTAGGGGAGGAGCTGCCTAGGTCGCTCTAGCAATTTGTTGACGCCTGACACCCCTCTGCTCTTAGTAGCAGGAAGGAAGAGATGGAAGGCGGGATGGTGGGAAGAAGAGGGGAAGATAGGGAAAGGGAAAGAGGAGGGAGGAAAGCAAGGAACGAAGATGGGAAGAAGAGAGGATTTGAGAAGGGAGGGGAAACAAAGTTGGAGAGATGGAAAGAAGTTTGGACGGAGGGCAGGAAGTAGTGGATTTCGAGAAGGGGAGGAATGAATGAAGGAAAGAAAGAATAGAGGAAACTGAGTGAAAGAAGGAAAAGAGAAAGGGAAGGAGGTAGGTGATAATGACTTTGCAAGCAATGCTTATACTTAGAGAGAAAATTTCATATAGAAATTCCTTATAATTAGTGGCGACCAGCTTCCTCTTTCAGAGACTCAGTGTTGCGATCCAGAGGGAAAATGCCTGCAGTATTCTGGGCACGCGGCCCACTACCGGGGAGCTGGACGAAGTATTTGACGTGTAGCTCTGAGTTGTCATCTATGTTGATTTACTCACTATTGTATTCTTGTTAATGTATTTTGACAATGTATTGTATCTTGAAATAAATTTTATATATGTTTAATAAAGGATGGGGTGGTAGGGGAAGTGGAATATTCAAATGGGTTCAGAAAGACATCTAAATATCTTCCTTGAAGCCTTTTTATCCACTTCTCCGAGGCTATGGGACCCACAATTTACACCAGAAGTGGACCCATAATATATATATATATATATATATATATATATATATATATATATATATATATATATATATATATATATATATATCATATATATATACATATATATATAATATATATATATATATATATATATATATATATATATATATATATATATATATATATATATATATATATATATATAATAAGAGAAAGAGAGAGAGAAAGAGAGGAGACTCAAAGACAGAAAAAGAGACAAACACAGGAAGAGAGGCAGAGGGAGACATCAATAAAGTCATACCTTATGTAATGGCTCTCTCCAACATCACTACATAACACTGTGTAACACACAATGGCAGCACATAACGCACAGTAACGCTACATAACACTGCGTAATAAACAACAACACCACATAACGCACACTACGTAACACTCGCTAAAACCACAGTAACAATCAATAAAATTATGTAACATATAGTAGCACCGGATAACACATAAGCCTCACATAACACAATAACTTATTAACACCACATAAAAATAACACTACATAGCACAATTAACACTACATAACATACAATAACACCATATAACACACATTACCATATAAAAAAAAATCATGTTACACAAACACAATACCACATAACACAACAAAATCACATAACACACAATAACATTACACAACACACAGAAACACCAACTAACAGAATACCACTACTCAACACACATAACACCATAAAGCATAACACCACGCAACGCACGTAACACCACATAACACAAGACACCTCTAATAACACACGATGACACCATATAGCACGACACAACACATAACCTCTCATAATACACGATAACACTATATAACACAACACTATAAAACACAACCTCTCATAATGCACGATAACACCATTTAACACCACATAACACTACACAAAACATAACCTCTCATAACACACGATAACACCATATGACACCCCATAACACAACACTACAAAAACATAACCTCTCATAACACATGATAACACCACACAATAGCACCACATAACACAATAGCAGTGCACAACATACAACCTCACATCACAAACGATGACACAATAACACATAACACAAAGTAAAAATAATAATAATAACAGTCAGCAACAGAGTTTAAAAGGCAATTAAATATCTCAGTTTAAATGACGACACTCAATAAAGGCGTGTAATTGCTGGGGTTAAATAACGGGGTTAAATACCATAGCTTAACGACTGAGTTAAATGGTCAAGTTATAATAGTGGGGTTAAATATTAGATAATAAAGAGCGAAATTAAATGGCCGAGTGTATATATCAGGGGGTTAAATATCAATGTTTAAATGACTGAGTTAAATAGAAATCTGGGGGAGAGGCACCTTTCCTGGATACTGAAAAATATCGAAAAATTTCGAAAATTTCTCCTGCGTGAACATTTTTTTTAATTTTTTTTTTTAGATTAGTTAATTCTGACAATTCTTAATATTTTTGATGCTCATTGAAAAGTTCGATCAATGACGTCATCAACTGCGTCACATCAGAAAAATTACGTAGGAAATAAATTATGTATGTAAATATAATGTATTATGTTTAGACCAATAATATGCATTATTATTATAATCATGGGGGAGCGCTAAACCCATAGGATTATACAGCGCATGTGGGGAGGGATGGAAGGTATTCAGGCACAATTCAGGGAACTAGAGCACAGCTCCAATTCCCTAGATCAAGAGCCCCTCATCAGCGTCATGGAACCTCCCTTGAGGGGCCAATAATATGTAATATTAGTGAAAATTGGACACTGGTAACTCTGAGCTGTGTCAGCACATGAAGCAGCATCATCATCTCAGATCTCAGTGTTCGGCCAGCCTCGGCCGGGGTAAGAAGGGGTGTGTGTTGCTACTGAAGTTTCAGATCATGTTCTTTGCTTTTTAGTGTTGTCTTGATGTTATTTATAGAGCTACCCATCTGAATTTGTAATACGTTATAGATAATGCATTGTTCCACAGGACTATGGTTAAACATTATCATTAGTTTTTATGAAGTTTTAAAGCGATAATTTTGGACGGATTTTTTTTTCTGATATTTTGAAATGGTCACAAACTAATTGAAACATACAATCAGGACGTATTTTAACTATGTGCCAACAGGTATGTTTTATATTGCTCCATCTACAGGTAGAGGAAACGAAAACAAATATTTTTTGTTAATTTTTTCATATTTTTGTTTTTCAACTATTTTGCTGGAAATTTTTTAGTATACTATACTGGCAAATTGCCAGTGTGTCCCCATCCTTAAAGCGGAAGGTAAACACAGGAGTGGGTAGCTCACACACTTGGGGAAGCGGTAAAATCGTAGGGGTTCATACAGCGTCTGGAGGCTATCCAGTTTGATCCAAGGAAGGAGGCGGGTAGCTTTACTCTCTTGGATCAAAAGTCTTGACTAGCACTAAGGTACGACTGCTACGCTTTTAGTTTTAAACTAGAGAGGTTTGAAGGCAATAGTTATTACTCTCTCCCTCTTTCTCTCTCTCTCTCCCTCTTTCTCTCTCTCTCCCTCTTTCTCTCTCTCTCCCTCTTTCTCTCTCTCTCCCTCTTTCTCTCTCTCTCCCTCTTTCTCTCTCTCTCCCTCTTTCTCTCTCTCTCCCCCTTAACATTCTTCATTGTCTTGTGTCTCTATCACTGAGGTTCTTATTACCATATTGCATCGATTATCTCCTCCCAGCACTCAGCCAATCTGCACATCCACCTAACCCACCCATCCAACCCACCGTAACCCACCAACCATTCCCCCACCCATCCTCTCCGCCCCACTAACCCGCTTCACTTCCCCGAAATACCCCGGCATGATAGTGGCTTTCTTTGTACTTAAATCAAAATTGTAATTACACATTGTAATCTTTGGAAAGAAATAAAATCTTTAATCTTCTTTTAATCTTTAATCCCTCTCACCCAACTCGATCACATATGTAACGCTCCCTACCCAAAATCCTCCTACCAACCCAAAACAATCCTACCCACCCAAAAAATTCTCACCAACCAACCCAATAACCCACCCTCAACCGACCCACCTCGCCATCCCCCACCCACCACAAAAACTGGTTGGGGAGGTCTGAACTGCGTCTTTCAGAGAGAGGGATTCGAGTGGACAGATTTTGGGGGAACTTATTCCCACTGTTCCCAGCACTGAAATAAATCTCTTTTATTTGAAACCCCTAATGAGGCTCTTTTGGGTCTTGAAACCTCTTAAGATTTTTCTTCTCAAAAGCTCCTCCATGCCTTGAAACCTTCAAAATATATTTGTATTACATTTAGAGATGAAACTAAATAGTTTCTGAGTCATTTTGTTTATATCGAAAAAAAAACTTTGATTTTTTTTATAGATAAAACAAATTTTTTACTTTTTTATGGAAACTTTTTTTTTTATCTTGCTTATAAGGATCAAAACATTTCTGAAGCTTTTATGATTATTAAACCCTCTTTTGATCTCGTTTATAGAGAATATCGAAAGCTTTTGGGATCTTTATGGTCATTGGAACGCCTTTTGATCATAGTTATACACATAAAGGTTTCTGAAACCTTATTGGTGTTGAAACCTCTTTAATCTTTTTGTAGAGGTTAAATAAAGCTTGAACGTGTTCCAACGAAGATTTTGTAGAATGAGGAGGGAGGGATGGAGAGAGAGAGAGAGAGAGAGAGAGAGAGAGAGAGAAGAGAGAGAGAGAGAGAGAGAGAGAGATAGAGAGACAATCTCCTGAGACAGCAGGAGACGGCGTCGCCTTCACCTGCAAGTGACAGGTGAGTGATATTTAGTCTCAGATGGTGAGAGAGATAATGAGAGATAGCGACAGATAGAGACAGATAGCGACAGGTAGCGACAGATTGTGAGAAGAGGTGGTTGGCGGGAGACAAGAAAGAGGAAGCGGGAAAAAAATGGAGGGAGATGAGGGAACGAGAGAAACGAGAAGGGGCGGAGAGGCAAAAGAATGGGGAAGTTAAGGAACAAGATAATGGAAGGGAGATGAGAGGGGTGAGAAGAGTTGTCACCAAATTCTTGTGCTGGAGATGAATACTCAAATAGGTGTTGCCAGCACTACCAAACTTGGCTCTTCTAGATTTCAACCTACTTAGTTGTTTCTTCTTCTTCTTCTTCTTCTTCTTCTTCTTCTTCTTCTTCTTCTTCTTCTTCTTCTTCTTCTTCTTCTTCTTCTTCTTCTTCTTCATCTTCTTCTTCTTCTTCAGAGTCTAATATCTATTTTATTAGTATTGCTATAATTATTATTTCTTTATTCTCAGTAACTGTGCTCGACACCGTTACTGAGAATAAATTATTAAAAGCATTGCAAAAAATGGATAAGTTGGTTAGTATAATACGTTTCAAACCTATCGACTACACCAGGGTCATTAATTAATATCACCTGTACACCGCCAGTCTGAGGTACCTAACCTCTTAAATAGGAAAGAAAATAACCTTTTAGAATATACACACTGAGATATATACACCTCTCAGTGTATATATCTCAGTGTATATATCTTGGCAATAAGAAGACTTAACGAGGGGTATAAGTAATTAAAATTAATTAGAAAATTAAGAGAGAAAAATAAGCAAATACATATATCAAACATTGATAAAATATTTATAATAAACATATGATTTAGAAATATATGACGATAGGATCAAATTGTTCCCTAGTAATTACGTGTCATAGAAGGCAATTATGTAACTTGAAACAATGGGCTAGTAACCCTGTTTACCGCATGTGATGCCCAGGATGCCCTTCAGGGACGGGATGGGGAGATTTGATATAAGTGAAGGTCTTTTTGACACTAGGAATAAGGAGCTATCATCCTGTTCTCCTGCCTCAAACCTCCCATGCACCAAGAGGGAGATTTTGAAGGGGGGTTGTGTGGATGTGTGTGGATGTAGTGCTATGGATGAGAGAAAGCTCACATTTCTTGGTACTGAAGAAAAGAAGTTAAAATTGCCAGGATGCCTCGAATGAGAAGGAGTCTCTGGAATTAAGTCAGGAGTCTTAAAGAGATGAAGAATGCGCGGCGGCCACGTTGAAGGAAAAATAGATAATTTGATAATTGTATTTAATGAGGCGTTTAACATCGCCCTGTCTTTAATTACTCAGTCTTATGGTAAGAGAGGAAAAGAAATTTAGCAAAGAAGGGATACAAATCATGTGATGAAAGTGGGATGTGAGAAGTGAGTAAGAGTTAGTGCTCATGTCAGAAGACCGGAGTGTAGGGAAGAGATTCTGGGTGCTGAGGAGAGTAGAGAAGAGATTCTGGGTGCTGAGGAGAGTAGAGAAGAGATTCTGGGTGCTGAGGAGAGTAGAGAAGAGATTCTGGGTGCTGAGGAGAGTAGAGAAGAGATTCTGGGTGCTGAGGAGAGTAGAGAAGAGATTCTGGGTGCTGAGGAGAGTAGAGAAGAGATTCTGGGTGCTGAGGAGAGTAGAGAAGAGATTCTGGGTGCTGAGGAGAGTAGAGAAGAGATTCTTTGTGCTAATTTAGTGTTCAGGAAATTTTGAACCGAGAGAATAATTATTTGAAAGGATTTTTTTTTACAAAATGTAGATACAATATAAATAAATTGGAATACCTGGTGTAAAGGATAACGAAAAACTTTTAGTTAAGTCATGTTTACAGGTTTGGTAGTAGGCAATATTTACTTTAGTTATAAACAAGACATGATGTCTTAAAAAGAGAGCAATCTTTTTGTGCAATGGGTCCTAACTTTTTTCGAACAAGTGGGCCACTTTTAGACCGCCCAAAAATTCGCAGCTGCTAAAAGGAATGTCGGGTTTAGTGAGATTAAATGATAATGAGGATGTCTACGAGGTGTGGCGTAAATTTATAATAGTAATGCTAAAGTGGTTAGTGGTGAGACTGAAGTGAGTGAAGCAGCAAGTGCTTTGAGAGCGAGAACAAGTTCTTTGACAGTGAGAAAGCGAAAAAAAACAGCAAGTTTTTTGAGAGTGAGAAAAACAACAGTTCTTTGAAAGCGAAAAAAAAACAGCAAGTTTTTTGAGAGTGAGAACAACAGCAAAGTTCTTTGAAAGTGAAAAAAAAACATCAAGTCTTTTGAAAGTGAGAAAAACCTCGAAGTTCTTTGAAAAAACAAGAAAAAACAAAGAGAAAGTTTAAATAGTGGAAAAAAAAAAACAATAAGGAAACGTATCGGTCCTGGGTCTTTGGTCACTCTAAATGTCACTCTAATTTATATCATGTAGAGTGACCAAGGTCCCAGGATCGAAACGTTTCCAAGAAAATGTCCAAGGAGTTTGCACTTGGTGAAGGTATTAAACACCGTCTCCACCTGGAATAAGTTTGCGGAGTGCACTGTGTCTTACACTCAACAAAGTGTATGGTGAAATAGGAAGAGTAGTGGAAAGACAAAGGTTGACTGCAGAATAGTGAATTGAGAATGAAACGAACATTATTATTATTATTTTTATTTTTTTTATTTTTTTAATTGGATAAAATGATTGCATAGAAACACACAACCAGACAATACACGGATAGGGAAATAGGTTGTGTGTTGCATTTGTCTATTTGGAAAGAGGAATGGAACCGGGAGGCAATACAAGCGTTAAAAATGTATGAAAGAAGTGATAATTATTGAAATCTGGAAATAAGTTTAATAAGGAGAAGTACAGGTTAAGTCACTGGCTCTTTATTGTGTTCATAGTCGGGGTTATAGGCAAGACAAATATTGAGTTTTGATGAGTCCTCATCAAAACTCGACGTACGTCGGTTTACATGCGGCCAACAGTAACAGCTTGGTTGATCAGACCCTGATTCACCATGAGGCCTGGTCACAGACCGAGCCGCGGGGGCGTTGACCTCGAAACCCTCTCCAGGTATAAGATACGTCTATTTAAAACGCAAAACAACCAGGTGGGGAGTTGAATGATAGTTCTAGGCCTTTCGTGTTGCAATCAACACATCATCAGGATATTGCAATGTTGCATAAATGAGTAGGAAGTTCAAGTAGATTCGTTTCCGAGCAAAAACGTTTACTTGAACAAATCTGCTTGGAGTTTCTATTCATTTCTGCAATAATGCAAGATTCTGGTGTGTTGATTGCAACACGAAAGGCCTAGAGCTATCAATCAGCTTCCCCTGTGGTTGTTTTGCATCTTGTATCGCTTGTTCGCTATTATTGCATATATATCTTTAGAGTGAAAGTTGCCAAGGTTTTTCATACAGCTGATGTGTTATTGGAAGTCACTGGAAAACCGACACAGATTATTGCAGGAGTCTGGACGCTTATGTAAACAATAGGAAATGAAAGGTGAAATAAGTATAGAGCAATTAAAAGCAATAAGTTGAAGCACACTCGGTGATGGATTCGAAACCATTTTATACAGAAGGAATTTGAAAGAAGTGAAAGCATTCAGGTACTTGGTCTTGGATGGTCGTGTGAAAGATGACGTTGATCACAGATGAGGGGGGAAGGGAAAATGTTGTTGCATTATTAATTATTAGTTATATATTCGAAAGGAGCGCTAAAGCTGTGTGGGTTATTCAGCACAAGATGTGTTGTAGGACTGAGCCTCCGTCTGCGAACAGACTGTAGCATACAGGAAGCTATGGAAATAAAAAACAAAATTTGTCAATGGATATCATAAAAAAAGTGGTTTGTATCAGAGAACACAGATGTTTACGCTTTTGTATGAATGTTAGTTATGATCTGTTATTGTTGCAGCGAGGAGGAGACTGGAAGTAAATATTTGCCTTCTGAGATCAATATGCGGTGTGAATTATACGCAGAGAGAAGAGATTAGATGACAGTGCTATGTGAAAAGTATAATTTGATAGAAGTGGGGTTGATCTTTTTTTTTTGTGGTTGTGCAGAAGGAAGAGAAGAAGGATGATGAAGAGGGTGTATCAGTCTGATATTAATGACGGGAAGTGCAAGGGAAGCGAGAGAAAAGAATGGAAGGTGAGAAGGAGGCAAGGAGAGGGAGTGACATGAGCAATGAGCATCCAGAAGGCATGTAGTTTATTTGTAATTTGTAAAATGTGATGGTTTTAGATTGAAGTGGAAGCGAGTGTTGTATTGACACTTGGCTTGCTGTTAGTGTCTACGTGAGTGTTGTATTGACACTTGGCATGCTGTTAGTGTGTGTCTACGTGAGTGTTGTATTGACACTTATCATGCTGTTAGTGTGTCTACGTGAGTGTTGTATTGACACTTCATGCTGTTAGTGTGTCTACGTGAGTGTTGTATTGACACTTCATGCTGTTAGTGTGTCTACGTGAGTGTTGTATTGACACTTATCATGCTGTTAGTGTGTCTACGTGAGTGTTGTATTGACACTTATCATACTGTCAGTGTGTCTACGTGAGTGTTGTGTTGACACTTGTCATACTGTCAGAGTGAAGTAACATCTTTTGGAGGGTCTCAAGGAAACCGGTTAGCAGGACTGAGTTCCTCTGGAAAGACAGTTAGGGTGAGAGTGATAGTGAACTTGTTTTCGTGTCTGGGTCAGTCTACCTTGTTGGGAAATAGCCATTGTGGCAAAAATTATAATTCGATTATTCTTTGAATCAGTCAAGAAAATTTCCGATTAAATAATTGTATCAATATGTAAATTCTAAGTACTAAAATATGCCAAGAAGTGGACCATTCAGTGTTGAGAGTGGTGGAGGCTCGATTCTCCGTCCGCTAATCGTGGCCTGGTTTTTGGTCAGTCATACCGTCGATAATTGCCAGATACACTATAAAGAGTATATATCACAATGTATTCATACGAGATGTGTTTATTTGTCTGTGTATCTCTTAATGTAAATACACGGTGGTATCATGTCTTTACTGTAGATAAATTGAGAGATTGTATCTCTGAGTATATATACAGTACACCAAGAGGTGTATATCTCTTACTGTATATACAAGAGGAGTGTATCACTTTATATATATATATATATATATATATATATATATATATATATATATATATATATATATATATATATATAATAATAATAACAACACTGCGCTAGCCAGGGTTCGAACCCATGTTGTACTGGCCCGTCATTGTGAGCGAGAACCACATGACGCCTTAACCCACAAGGCGTCATGTGGTTCTCGCTCACAATGACGGGCCAGTACATGGGTTCGAACCCAGGCTAACGCAGTGTTGTTATTGATCAATACCACTCGTTCGTGGTTACAAATATATATATATATATATATATATATATATATATATATATATATATATATATATATATATATATATATATATATATATATTGGTATGAGATGTGTATATATATATCGTGCCGATTAGGTAAAACGTGCGATTTTAGCTTAAATAGCAACGCTCACCTTGCCATATAGGACAAGTGAAAATTTGTGTATGCAAAAATTTCGCCAAAATCATTCTGAACATAAGGAAAAAAAAATATTTAATTATGTTTGTTTATTATTGAATTAATGTTAATGTATCTAAAATATATTTAGTTGAGTTAGGCTAAATTAAATTGCGCTTGTTGTAATAAGGTTAGGTAGGTTTTCAAAGTTTCTCTTGGTACAAAATTATAAATTCTTACATTAGCATAAATAAAAAAATATATCTTTAAACGTATAAGAGAAAATGTTAGAAAGGACTTAATTTTAGATGAGTTCTTGCTAATTGACCAGTTTTACCTAATCGGCACGACATATATATATATATATATATATTCATATATATATTCATATACACAAAGATATATATAGCATAGTTCATATTCATCGAAAAAGTGTGTATATCTTGGTTTATAAACCCCGAGAAGTGCATACTTCTCGGCACACACACACACACACACACACACACACACACACACACACACACACACAAACACACGCAGGTTAGAAGGTTAGGTTAGGTAAGGTTTGTCAGGAAAAAGGACAAGTGTTTCCTGACGCGGGTCTTAGTCATATGATGACCTGTCGCAGCAGGAGCTTTTGGTCATCTGACCGAGGCCTTCCACTGGCTTACCGGTCCACCTCTTTAAAAATGATGGTTATAAATATAACCATTTCATGTATATCATAGCAGATTAGTAGTGGATTGGTAGTTAGTGGTTTAGAAATTCGTGAACTGGGGTTTAGTGAGTCTTGTCGAGAATTGTGGGTTGGTGGGGAAGGGGAAGTTTATTAAGGTACACATAAATACAGTTACACAAATTATCATACATAATAAAGTATGAAAAATACCACAGTGAAAATAGGAGATAAAACCTGAGCACGTGAAAGCACTATGTTTTTTTCCTATTTTCACTGTGGTATATTTTATATTTGTAATTACGCGTTTTATTGTGATTTCTTCCATATTAACTTATGTGTAAACTAAATAGGATAACTAAAAAAAACGTCAAATTGTGGGTACGTAGGAGGGATAGTGTTGGCTGGTGAGGGATGGTGTGGTTAGTGAGGGATGGTGTGGTGAGGGATGGTGTGGTGAGGGATGGTGTAGGTTAGTGAGGTATGGTGTGGTTAGTGAGAGATGGTGTAGGTTAGTGAGAGATG